>JAWZYV010012735.1:0-148132 GCA_038373885.1 Cheiracanthium punctorium | reverse complement strand
TATTGTCTTATATATTTTACCATTACCACACATTCCTTCGTACTACATATTTTTAATGAAAGATAAAGCTAATGGTGCTTAAATTAAAGATATGGCAAGTGAGAGACAGCAGATCTGCTTAGAAGATTTTGCATGATTCCTTACGTTAATTATTATGGTAAATAAAGTGCAAGGAGCTACAGCGCCAATTTAGATTCGTTTTAAAATTGGCTGAATCCTGGTTAAACCTACTGCTTTACCAATTCGGTGATAATCATGCAAATGCGGCAATGTTCGTGTATTATTTATGCGAAAAACCTTTGAGATAACCCTCCATTTTGGTTTTGTGGTTTAAAAATAACAAATCACATAAGTAAAACCTCATTTTTTAAGTTTCATTTCTTGTCTATTTGTGCATTTTTGTAGTCATCATATTTTAATTCTCCAGATTTTTTGGTTGATTCCTAGTTTCAGGACCGGATCTAGGGGTGTGCAAGCCTGAGTCCCTGCCCCGGGCGCTGCTAGCAGACGGGCGCCAAATCAATTCTGAGGCAAAGAAAACTTGACAAAAAAATAGGATGGAGGGGCTCCAAAAGGTATGTTGCACCAGGAGCCAGTTCTGCTCTGTCCACCACTGCCAGGCGATAAAGAGTGTAATGTGATAACCTAGGCGACTTTTACTTGTTTTCTGGCAACCTTGTAAAAATCCGCCATGTTGATCGTTGGTGCTTAAAACACTTGAAATAAGCCGCTATTTGTTTCTGTTGGTCTGTGGCTTTGCTTCTGACAAGCTTCCATTTTGTTTCTTTGGCCTTACGTTTGCGCAGTCACCATTTGGATGGGATCCGAAACTTTTAGTTTTGGTTCCAAATTTCTTAGAATTTTTCTATTGGTTTTCATGCGTCCGTGCAATACGATTATTTTCTCGGGGAATATGGGTATTTCCAGGCAGGCGCGAATTTTAATATTTTATTTTGTTTGAAATCCTGACGGGTTGGGCCACGTATTTTTGAGAGCTAGATAGGTCGTTTTCCGTTGGTTTAATTACGAATTTTTTGGAGCATATTTTTAATTCTAGTCCGTTTATTCTGTTTGTGGATTTCTGTTTGTGGATTCTGTTTGTGGATTTGTTAAGTTGTGGAATTAGATGCTTTTTGAGAGAAGGTATGCATTCTTTTCTAAATTGCGTGGTGTATAGTTGTGGCTAAAAGAAAATTTTACCATTAGATTTTAGAAAATTCATTTTAGATTCTAGAAAATTGCTTTTCTTGAATGGGTTATGAAAGAAAATATGATTATGGCTAAAAAAAAATCTATTATTTAGATTTTAGAAAATTCCTTTAGATTTTAGAAAACTTTTCTTGAATGGATTATGAAACAAAATATGATTGTGGCGCAAAAATAAGAGAAACAAATTCTAGCGTTTAGATTTTAGAAAATTTCGTTCTAGATTTCAGAATATCCCTCAAAATTCTTATCCTCAAACATAAAAAAAAAACCCCACAACGACGAATATGATTATTTAAATAATAAAAGTCAGTTGTTCAACAGTCACGTAAGTAAATAATTTTTTGTTTTATACTTTAATATTTATGCTTTTCGATTTCATTATTTTGTGTATTTACCGCTCATTTGCATTCGTTTTCACGTAATGTCTGTAGGAGCGTTTCAGCTACCAGAGACAAGACGGGAAAACGCGCCAAAAAGCAACCGTAATTAGGAATTTAACCAATTTCTTTTATACTTTTCTAAATTAATACTTCCAAATTCCTAACTTTTTGCGTTTATCTCTATTTTTGAGTTCAGTTTCCTGTAAGATCGTTAGGAGTGTTCCATCTCTTATATAGGGTGTGTCACAATTCCTTTCCAGGTTTGGAAGGCTTATAAAAAAAATATGTTACTAATAAAGCAAACAAAGATGACTTTATTGGTTAAAGAAATGTTACAAGTTTTGTTTCATAAATGTTCAAAATGTGATACCTTTCGTGATTGCGGCAGGACATACAAGCCTAAAGTCAAATTCTTCCCTTCACCACACTCGCTTTAAAATGTCGCGATCAACGGTGAAGAATGTGGTTGGCATCCTTTGGCGTAAAATCATGAGGCATAGGGGGGGGGGGAACAAACACACGATACTTTATGTAATTCCATTAAAAAATCGCATGGAGTTATCTTCAGAGAGCAAAGTGACACGGATGTAGGAAATTTTCGGCGTCAGAAGCCTCGGCCAATCCAACAACGAGGAAGCTCGTTATTTGTTAAAACAAAACTTGTATATGTTTCTTTCTTCCAGTAAAGTCAACTTTGTTGATTTGTTGGAAATGTATCATTTTTTATTAAGCCTTCCAATTTCCCCGGAGAGCACTGTGACGCACCCTGTATATATTATATATATATATATAATTTAAAAAATATTTCACATACAGGAAGCTTGTTCTTTGTGAAACAGACAAAATTTCTCTCCAGTAAAGTCAGCTTTTTTTGCTGCATTGGTTTAATATTTTAATTTTTTTATTAACCTTCCAAACCCGTAGGGAATTGTGACACTCCCTGTATAAAAAAGATGCGAAAACTTGTCAAACTGGGCCCCTAATTTTTTTAAAAGGGTTTTTTCCAAGCAGTGGATTTAAACATAGAAAATAGCTGGGGCTAAGGCTTTGGGACAGAAGGTCCAAACATCCTCAGCAGCAAAACACACAGTCAGGAGCAAAACACACCGTCAGTCCTCATACACACCGTCAGGAGAGAACAGTCCTGCATCTCTCTTTGTATACAGGGTGAATCTAAAACTCTTGGGAAAAAACTTTAAGGGGTGATAAGGCACATAATAAGGAAATCAGAATCCACATAGACTATGTGGGTGTCGGCTAAGTCGCTTCGTGTAGCCTGTCAATAAATCATTCGGAAAAAAGTGCCTGAAACAACAGTGCGCTTTCCGACCATTGTTCCGTCAGATAACACGATGTATTTTTTCGCCGAAAACAGAAGACTAGTTATGGACTAGTTAAAAATAGTAATTGGATTGTTTAAATATTTTATCTTCTATTTCATGGTATGACAATTTTCGGAGACGACCCTGTTGATTCTTAGAAACCTAGGTTAAGAATTTAGGCGGACAACTTCAAACGGCTTTCCCAAAAGTGATTATTAACGGGTAAGTTTAATACTGCTTTTTTATTCCCCAGATTGACATGTGATTCACGATTCCTACCAATGGTGGTGCTCACAGTGCATCACCACGGATAGTTCTTGCACACTAAGAGTTGAGAATTTACAATGTTTGTACGAACTTTGCTATTTTCATATTTGTTTTCAATGTCTCCAGTAAATATGGCATTGATATCAGACCAAAAACTACCATCTTTCTAAATCTGACAAAATAGGCCAAGGTCAGTTTTGTATTAGGTTAGGCGTTGTTTCAAAATCTATTTTTAACCATTAAAAACATTATTGTCAGGTATTCGGAAAATCCTAGCGAGTTTTCCTCTGAAAAACTTAGTTCTAATATATGGCTTGCATAAAAAGCTACCTGTGTATGGTATCTGGCCCATGTGGCTATAGTGCCAAATAATATTGTGGCCAATGTTTACGGGGTAGGGGGGCGGCGCCGTGAGCGAGGTGCGAGTCCTCACGCCGGTTGTTTGTGTTTAGAAATTTGTTGTTGTGGTGAGAGATCGATCGTACTGTTTCTATTGGTCTACCAAGGGGAATTTTTTTACTTGGAGGGGACAGCAAGTGAGTTCGTGGACATTTTAGAGATTAGGGCAGCTGGGTGGGGGGGAGTTGATTGGTGAGGGGGTTCTGTTGGGTGGCTAGTCGGTAGTCAATTTATCGCTGGTGGTGGGGATTGAGCAGGGTGGTGGGGGGGTCTTGGGATGGTGTTCTTTTGCACGTGATGGGGGTTTTCGGTGCACGTCTTCTTGTGGTTTTTAAAGTACCGGGCACTGTGGGGGATGTTGGATTGTTTGAAGATGGGGGAATGATGTGGGAGGCGAGTGCCCAGCAAAGGCCAATTTTCGGGTAGCAAAGGAAATTGAAAACAAAATTCATGAAATTTAGCAAAAAGTTCGGTTTATACATGCGGAAATCTCAACTCTTGGGCAACAAAACATTTAAGGGGGTGTGATGAGTGCAAAAATAGGGCACACAATGACGGAAGTAATCACATGGCAAATTCTTGCGGGTCGAAAAAAGCAGTCTTTAACGTACCCCCCCCCCCCCCCCCCCCCCCCCCCCCCCCCCCCCCCCGCCGTCCTCCCCCCCCAAATCACTTTTGGAAAAGCATTGAAGTGTCCGCCTAATTTCTTAACCTAGTTTCTAAAACAACAGGGTCGTCTCCGAAAATTTCATCCATGAAATAAAATAAAATTTTTAAAACTATCCATTACTATTTTTAAACTATCCATAACTAGTCTTCTGTTTTCGGAGAAAAAATACATCGGTTTCTGACGGAACAATGGTCGGAAAGCGCACTGTTGTTTCGGCACTTTTTTCCGAAGTGATTATTGACAGCTACACGAAGACGACGTTGCCGACCCCACATTGCTATGTGATTCTGATTCCTTATTATGTGCCTTATCACACCTTAAAGTTTTGCCCAAGAGTTTAGATTCACCTGTATACAAAGAGAGATGCAGGACTGTTCTCTCCTGACGGTGTGTATGAAGGACTGACGGTGGTGTTTGCTCCTGACTGTGTGTTTGCTGCTGAGGATGTTTGGACCTTCTGTACCAGCCTTAGTCAGCTATTTTCTATGTTTAAATCCACTGCTTGGCGAAACTTTAAAAATAGGCAGTTTGACAAGTTTTCGCATCGTTTATACAGTGGAGTGTCACAATTCCCTACCGGGTTTGGAAGGCTTATAAAAAAATTAAATATTACCAATGCAGCAACAAAGCTGACTTTACTGGAGAGAAAGTTTTGTCTGTTTCACAAAGAACAAGCTTCCTGTATGTGTATAATATAATATATATATATATATATATATACAGGTTGTGCGTCACAGTGCTCTCCTGGGATTGGAAGGCTTATAAAAAATGATACATTTCCAACAAATCAACAAAGTTGACTTTACTGGAGAAAGAAACATTACAAGTTTTGTTTAACAAATAACGAGCTTCTCGTTGTTGGATTGGCCGAGGCTATGACGCCGAAAATTTCCTACATCCGTGGTCACTTTGCTCTCTGACAAGATACTCCATGCGATTTTTTTAATGGAATTACATAAAGATCGTGTGTTTGTTCCCCCCACTATGCCTCATGATTTACGCACAAAGGATCCCATACCACATTCTTCACCGATTGATCGCGACATTTAAAGCGAGTGTGGGAGGGAAGAAATTGACTTTAGGCTTGATATCTGCCGCATCACGACAGGTATCACATTTGAACATTTATGAAACAAAACTTGTAACATTTCTTTAACCAATAAAGTCATCTTTGTTGCTGTATTAGTAACATATTTTTTTATAAGCCTTCCAAACCCGGAAAGGAATTGTGACACACCCTATATAAGAGATGGAACACTCCTAACGATCTTACAGGAAACTGAACTCAAAATAGAGATAAACGCAAAAAGTTAGGAATTTGGAAGTATTAATTTAGAAAAGTATAAAAGAAATTGGTTAATTCCTAATTTACGGTGCTTTTTGGCGCGTTTTCCCGTCTTTCTCTGGTAGCTGAAACGCTCCTACAGACATTACGTGAAAACGAATGCAAATGAGCGGTAAATACACAAAATAATGAAATCGAAAAGCATAAATATTAAAGTATAAAACAAAAAATTATTTACTTACGTGACTTGTTTGAACAACTGACTTTTATATTTAAATAATCATATTCGTCGTTGTGGGGTTTTTTTTTTATGTTTGAGGATAAGATTTTTGAGGGATATTCTGAAATCTAGAACGAATTTTCTAAAATCTAAAACGCTAGAATTTGTTTCTCTTATTTTTGCGCCACAATCATATTTTGTTTCATAATCCATTCAAGAAAAGTTTTCTAAAATCTAAAAGGAATTTTCTAAAATCTAAATAATAGATTTTTTTTAGCCATAATCATATTTTCTTTTCATAACCCATTCAAGAAAAGCAATTTTCTAGAATCTAAAATGAATTTTCTAAAATCTAATGGTAAAATTTTCTTTAGCCACAACTATACACCACGCAATTTAGAAAAGAATGCATACCTTCTCTCAAAAAAGCATCTAATTCCACAACTTAACAAATGCGCATAAATCACACAAATCCACAAACAGAATAAACGGACTAGAATTAAAAATATGCTCCAAAAAATTCGTAATTAAACCAACGGAAAACGACCTATCTAGCTCTCAAAAATACGTGGCCCAACCCGTCAGGATTTCAAACAAAATAAAATATTAAAATTCGCGCCTGCCTGGAAATACCATATTCCCCGAGAAAATAATCGTATTGCACGGACGCATGAAAACCAATAGAAAAATTCTAAGAAATTTGGAACCAAAACTAAAAGTTTCGGATCCCATCCAAATGGTGACTGCGCAAAACGTAAGGCCAAAGAAACAAATGGAAGCTTGTCAGAAGCAAAGCCACAGACCAACAGAAACAAATAGCGGCTTATTTCAAGTGTTTTAAGCACCAACGATCAACATGGCGGATTTTTACAAGGTTGCCAGAAAACAAGTAAAAGTCGCCTAGGTTATCACATTACACTCTTTATCGCCTGGCAGTGGTGGACCGAGCAGAACTGGCTCCTGGTGCAACATACCTTTTGGAGCCCCTCCATCCTATTTTTTTGTCAAGTTTTCTTTGCCTCAGAATTGATTTGGCGCCCGTCTGCTAGCAGCGCCCGGGGCAGGGACTCAGGCTTGCACACCCCTAGATCCGGTCCTGAAACTAGGAATCAACCAAAAAATCTGGAGAATTAAAATACGATGACTACAAAAATGCACAAATAGACAAGAAATGAAACTTAAAAAATGAGGTTTTACTTATGTGATTTGTTATTTTTAAACCACAAAACCAAAATAAAGGGTTATCTCAAAGGTTTTTCGCATAAATAATACACGAACATTGCCGCATTTGCATGATTATCACCGAATCGGTAAAGCAGTAGGTTTAACCAGGATTCAGCCAATTTTAAAACGAATCTAAATTGGCGCTGTAGCTCCTTGCACTTTATTTACCATAATAATTAACGTAAGGAATCATGCAAAATCTTCTAAGTAGATCTGCTGTCTCTCACTTGCCATATCTTTAATTTAAGCACCATTAGCTTTATCTTTCATTAAAAATATGTAGTACGAAGGAATGTGTGGTAATGGTAAAATATATAAGACAATAAAATGTTTTACTAGAACTACACGCTTAAAACTATCGAGCTAAATTAACGCTCCTTTATTGATTTAAATTCTAAACAGCCGATTTAAATCCTTTTCCATTTAAAAACTCCAAGAAACGCTCCTTCGGGGACATAAACGCTCCACCTCACCCCTCCGTGTTTAGTGCACTATACGCTTAATATGAATTTGGTCAAAAAACTACACATTCTTATCCGTGGGAGCGTTTCTCACTGAGAAGAGCCCTGATTGGTCCGTCATATCACGTGACAGAACCAGCTTCGCCTTTGCAGCAAGAATCAATCGAATCACTTCGTATTCGTATGTTTGTTTACACTAGAAAAATGTATATAAGAACTATTTGATTTGTAACATCAATTCGTTCTGCAGATAGACAAGCGCAGAAACTTAACGGTAAGTACAATTTTTAAATTTCATTCTTAAAAAAAGGTTGTATTGTTTTTTCTGTGCATGAATTTTGTTCATTCAGTAAACACTCGTAACTAACGAATCTAAAAATTCAGTGTCAAATTCATCTTGTATAATATGCATTTCTGAAATCGGAAATTTGGTAAAGAAACATGTATAATCAACTTAATGCTGTCACATGAATGAGCATTTTGGTCTGGAAAAAAAAAAAATGAACCTTTTTTTCCCGCGCAAACACAAAGCGATCTCATAAAGTGTTTTCAGTGGGGGGGGGGGGGAGAAAAAAAATAATAAGTTGTTTAAGTGAGGATGTTTTACTTCAGCTATGGAAATTTTTTCTTACGCACTAAGAAAGACATTGAGAAAGTAAACAAGGGCATTACTGTTGTTAGGGGTGTGGAATAATCCCACTATAAAACACCAGACACTCCGGCAGTGTTTTGACATAATGTCCGCGCCGGCGTGAGGCCTTTTAGGCACTTTTTTGCCTGGCCTCAGTGTCAGTAGTTCTCAAGGTTTCGTTAGAACGTAGACACGCAGTTAGGTGTGCAGTGTAAATAGAACCATATTTTCATGTATATATATTAATTATGCATGTGTTTTGTAGTTAACCAAGAACGGATTGTGTTAATAATAAAGACCGATATTTTAATGATTAAAAAAGTGGTATAATTTGAGATTTCCACTTCAAGGCCTGTGCAGAACCCCCACACCTTTGCAGGAATCGGGTAAGAGCTTATGCTTTTTTACCTAGATTTATTGAGGGAGTTTGAAGAATCTGTAGATAAGATTCTACAAGGAGTGTTTAGCAGTGGCAATCATTTTATGGAAGTAAAATAAGATCTTTTACATTAATTTCTTTTTTCTCGGGATGGAGGGCCGTCGCCCCCTCCCCCTTAATCCGCCCTTATGTTTAAGTACATGTTTTTGAAAGTATTTTGAAAAAGAAAAAAAAAGTTTGTAGGAACACAGAGTGATAAATTTGTGTTCCTACATTTCATAAGTAATTCAATCTATTTTTTAAAAAAATGGCCATTCAAAATAATTTTTAAACATTAACAAGTCCACACACCCAAGAAAAGATTAAGATCGCAGTGAATTAATTTTATGGAGTACTTTGCTTACAATTTATTTATCAAATTAGAAGTACATTGGGTAAATTTGAATAGTATTGCTATGATATAATGAAATTGTGTTCTTACAAACACTACTTTATTGCAGAATTAATTAAATTTAACAAAATCATGCATAAATCACTGTTCAATATATCAATTACATTATTACATTGTATGGAATACAAATATATCCTACACAGGGCTGCGCCGCCCATGTGTGCGGTGCATACAGCCGCCAGATACTAAGGGGCGCCTCGAGGCGTCCCTTAGGTTAGGTTAGGAGCACTGTAACACATTCTTAAGTCTGTGGTAAAACTGGCAGCACCTTTTATTAAAATGGAATCTTTGACAATGGAAGTTAAAATTGGGAATGTTTCACTAATTTACTTTGATCTGAATTAATCCAATGTTTCTTCATACTTACTATGCTGTAGTGATTAAACATTACCTAGAAAGAGCAGCGGCTGTCATTGCTGTTTTTGTTAATGAACAGCCGAATTCAAGTGACTATCAATGGATGGCCATATGAAAGGGCTGTATATGGAATTTTCTAAGTTTTTTTTTTCTTTTTCTAAACTTTTGGAATTAAAAATAAATAAATATATCCATCATCAACGTTTATGGATGACGTAATAAAGATCTACACTGGCGCAAGAGTATCTTGGAAAAAACGTTCTTCAAATGAGAATATTAACGATTTTACACATTTTTGAATTAGGTGACCAGTTATCGCAGCTCATTCAGAATCAACTGGAAAATTATTTTCAACCTTTAGATGAGTCCAGCAGCAAATAGGTCAATTAAACTCGGTTCCACTAGAACATCGAAAGTGAAGCAGCACCGGAGTGGCCTGTTCATGGGAGGGTGTACTCCTCTCTCGACTGTACTGTGGACTGTGTAAACCAAAAGAGAATGCTGGTGCCCTAAAATTTCCGTCGCTGCAATGTCCTCTTTGTTCAAGCGATACCACTGGGGATATCAATCCAAGTGCTAGGTCTCTCATCTGGAATGGATTCAAAATTAGGAGACCACTCATAAGGGCAGCATTGGTCTGCCTATTTGGTGCCCCCATAATGAAATGACCAACATCTCCTACCCTCATAGAGGTCAAGTCTAATACAAGTAGGCCGTTGACCTGGCCATTAGAAAGAAAGAAAAAAAAAAACCTTTAGATTAACTCTTTTAGCACCCGAGGACACAAAAATCACCTAGTGTCATACAGGATGGAGTCCTATCCTAATTTGTATGCTTAAAAAAACAGAAGACATTTTCTTCAAAAATTTAATAATTAGCATTTTATATTAGGTTTTAGTTACAAATTCAGTATCCATTATAAAAAAAAAAAAAAAAAAAAACATATTTAATTCAAAGATAAATCAGGTTAGAACGGGTTGATCTCATAGAGGAAGGGTAGGGTTAATGGAGTCGAAGATGCGTAACAAGTTGGATTGTGAAAGGTTTCAAAAATTAAAAAATGGGAAAAGAAATCTAAAACACTTTCATATTTTAAATACACACTGAAGTGCTATATGTTAAGAGTATCATAATCCATGAGTCGGCCCTATTAGTCTTTCTTGCTTCATTACATAGGAAAGTGTATCATAATACATGTGTAGGCCCTATTTGTCATCCTTGTTTCATAACGTTAGAAATTGCATCATAATCCATAAATGTGCTGTATTTCTCTTCCTTGTTCCATAAAACACTTCTTTGGAATTAAAATCTATATTAAAACAGGGTGTGAATTGACGGGGGGGGGGGGATGCCCGGGATTGCCCCTGGCTGAAAAATGTAATATCCCTGGCTAGAGAGATATTAATTGATCCCTGCCAGGGATACTATTTATCCCCTGCTGGAGAAATGTTAAAATTAGCTCCTGTCCTTACAAATTCAACAGTACCTAACAATTTTAAGTATTGAAAATAGAAATTATTTTATTTACTAGACAAAAGAGCAAGTTACAAACATCCCTTTGAAATCGATATATACATGCCTGATGCCACTTCCCATTCTGCAACAAATTAAGACTGCGAAATGAACGAACAAGCGCTGTTCCACCACAAGCCGAATTTGAGAGTAGACGTAGAATCGACATAGGCAGGAATATGTGTGCACAGAAAATCGGGGGTCGAATTTTGTTTAAGTGCCTTCCCAGACATGTTGGCGACTGCATTTGTCATGTAATACTTAATATATTATGTGAGTGGAGCATTTTACGCCTTCCCTCCTTTTTTTTTTTTCTTTTCAAATGTCCCCTCCAGAAGAATGTTTTCTTTCAAATGTCCCCCCCCTGAAGAAAATGTTCAATTTGCACCCTGTATTAAAATTGCCTATTTAAAACTCTTTTACAATCTTTTTCAAACATATTCTAACGATACTTCACCTTTATTGCTAGAAGTCAAAGTTCTTATATCAATGCTTATATCAATTCATTTAAGTCCAATTTAAATATTTTTTTTTTCGCTCTTAATTTTCCCATTTCTTCAAAATTTATTATTATTTTTTTTATCTTGACTTCAGAATAATTGGATAGATATGATATATCGTTATTTTATTAGCAAAATGCTTAGAATCCAATATTCCTGGAAACATTACATAGTATCAGAGCTGAAGTTTCTAGAAATATCTAATTGCTTATAAATAGGAAAAAATAATATTAAATAATTAAAAGTATACATAGTTTATCATCTGTTACAAATTAGCTGCCTTTAATAAAAAAAAACAATTCTTGGTTAATTCCTAGTTTAGGGGTCTTCTCGGCACAATTTCAAAAATTGCCAACTTGGCGCATTTCCTCATTTTGTCCATGGGAGCTCCAACACTCATCTCCTAGGGACAATGGCGAATCCAGAAATTCTCTTTTGGGAAGGGCTAAATTTTGAAAAAAGCTTATTTCACAAATACAAAATGTACAAAATAAAGCAAAATTTTAGTCTAAACCAATAAAAACTTTTGGGAGAGGCTAAGTGATTAAAAATAGATCACTTTACATATTCAAAGTGCATAATGTTACCCTTTAGCAATCTCTTTTGGGGGGGGGAGGAGGGTGAAGCCTCCTAGCTCCTCCCCTGAATCTGCTACTGTCCAGGGACACTACGGAGAAAACGCTAGAGACCTGCACGGGCTGGGCCGGCCCGCATGCCTTACTATGGGTACAGGAGTAATAAATCTGCTGTCAACAGCCTGGGCCGGGCCAGGCTGGACTTGTGTCTAGTGTTAGTTTTTTATTCGCCTTCCTGCTACCTGCAAAAAATTTTAAAACTTTCCTTAATATAAAATGCCTGAAAAATATTTATCGATTTATTTGGTCATCTTTATATTTTTTAGAATTTCTGGAATTTTTGAACTTTTACTCCTTAACTATGGGCCCGCACAGGATGGGCTAGGCTGTGATGTTCGTTTCAAATTTGTTCTGGGCCGGGCCTACAAATTCAAGGATTCCTCGAGCCGGGCTGGGCTGATACAAGCAGGAAAAGCACCATCATCAGCACCAAATGATGAGCTGGTAAGAAATTTGTGCCTGCTTTTATTTATACTTAAACAAGTAAAGAATAAATCCCCAGTATATATATAGTATACATTGGAAAACTATGGAGTACTATGGTATACTATGGAAAATACTTTCAAAACTCTTAGAAAGTATATTCAGAAGGAAAACCCAATAATATCGGATATACTATATCCCTGAAATATCCCAAATTTATTGTTTATAATGGAGCCTTGGTATGAATTTTGTTTTAGTAAATCCATATTTAAAAATTTTTTGAAATGTGACTTTGTAATGATCATTGTATTAGGGTCAATCCAAGTTAAATCAACAAATGGGTTGTACAGCACAATTTTTGATTTTCATAAGATTTTACAGGTGATGTATACCTATCGTCTGTAGTCTGTAATGAATGAGGAAATGGCAAAATATAAAGAAAAGCCTAATAAGAACTACAAGGTTTTATTTTCAAGTCAGGTTATATTTTTAAAATATATTTCAATTAAATTTGTTTCAATAAAATGTTTAATTTGGTAATTATATTTGAATGCTTAACCTATTTTTATTAGTGGTTATGGGTGGATTTTTGTATTATACTTCTAAAATGATGTATCTCCTCTGTCTTTTAGAATAACAAGATAATTTTTGTTTTGTTTTAAAGTAGTGTGTAAATGCTTTGTACCCTATGATTTAGACATTTTTATCAACTGTCCCACATGAGTTTTTTTTTTTGTGGGGGGGGGGGGGAGCACATTTTTAAATTTTTCTAAAGTCTAAGAAATCCTACTTGATGAATGACCACCAACAGGGGCGTAGCCAGAAATTTTTCATGGGGGGGTGTTACGATTACTGCAACTCATATGTATGCATACATGTGTGTGATAATGTAGTGAAGAATATACATTTTGTATGGTAAAAAATTTCTCTGGGGGGGGGTTATGACCCCCCTACCCCCCCCCCCCATGGTTACGCCCCTGACCACCAATAATTGCTAACTTTTTTTACCACACATAGTACAGGAAAAATAATTAATATTTACTTTTTGTCCATCTTTTTTTTTAATGCTTAAAATGCCCCCGCCCAAAAAAAAAACAGTCCTATTTGGTCTTTTTACTAATTTAAATAAAAATTCTACAGCTTTTAGAAAATGAGTCTAAAATGGTGATTTTTACTCATCTGCAGAATAAATAAATACTATATATCAAGAACAATTTCTCTTTTTAACAAATTTAAAAAAAAATGTTTTAGGATAGGATCATAAAAATCAATTTTTTTTTTTTTTTTTTTTTTTGTGCTATTTTTTCTGCTCAAACAGAATAATTTAACTTCATTCAAAGAAAATCTATTATGTACCTGGTATAACTGGATAGATTTTCTTAATGTTTCTGGGATGGGTTTTATCCCTTCTCCCACCTATCTTCCAATCTAGAGGGGGTCTATCTCCAATTCATGCTCTAGAAGATGAATAATTATTTTATATTCATAAATTATAATATATTCTTATAGAATGGGCATAATCTCTCATCCCTAATAACTGTGTTCATACATGACACAACCTTAAGTGTGTATCTCCTCTCCAAGATATATAAAACTTTTCCTGACAACAACAACAAAAAAGTGTTCTGAAGATTTAGTTGATAGTAGTTATCCTTTTCTTCTTATTATTCAAGCTGGCATAGGCATCCCTACCTAATAATTATTGGGGGAGCGGGAGGACAAAGAGCAAAATATTCTCTTTTTACTAAAAATTAACATTAGTAAGACAAAATATTAGGGGTTATGTATCCCCCACCTTTCCCCATAGGTAAAGATGCCCAAGCTGATATTTGTATTACAAGCTGATATTTATATTTAATCCATTCCATATCTTACCAGACCAAACTTTATAATTCTTCATTAAAAAGTTGCATTGTTTTGCAAAAGTTAAGTGATACATATTAATATTTAAAAAAATTTCTCCTCTTCAGATAATTTTAGATCTCTGATGATGCTTGCTGAGCTCTTGCCTGTTGTCAGGCTGAAGGAAAAGAATTAAGTTTAATTTGTAATCTGCCTCTTATTTATTCTGTATATTTCCTCTTTTTTGTTCTTCGGCTGCTTTCAGGCGTGAGTCGATTGCTAAAACGATATATTTATGAATTTAACAGGTAGAGATTTATTTGTTTAAAAGAAAATCTTTGACTATAGTGCACTTGTCTAAATGCTGCTTAATTAATAAATTTTTTGCTTCAAAATCTACTGACAAAAGCGAGCAATATTTGAAAAAGTTTTTGTTCTTTTACTTAGATAAAAGAATGTTATCTGTTATGCATAAATGTTTAGTATAAATGTTTTGTTAAAGATTTATATGAACATAGTCAAGCTTTTAAATACTTCAAAAGTCACAGTTATTTGTTAATCTCAATATATCTTAATATTGTGCTAGAATTTCAAATGTAAAATGCATTAAGATGTTGACAAATCATCAGTTAGCTATATAATTATCTAAATGTGCAAGCTACTGATTCCATATTTCAAGTAAATAATCACATTAACTATTTTTCAGGTCTTCATCGAAGGAAAACAATCTGAGGTTCTGTTCAGACATATTGGGGTGATAGTTTATTTGTTATTTTTGTTATTTAAAATTCATTACAAATGCTTACAGCTAAGAATACCTGTTTATTGGATTTCTACCCACAATTCCAAAAACTGGACTTTCCCTGAGGTTTTTTCCCTTTCCTATAAAAATTTTTAAAAATAACAATCCCATTTAAATTCTCAAAATGTCATTGAGGTTAATTGCTAACAAACTTTCTAAAAATAATCAAGCCTTTTTGAGATACATTCCACCAATATTTTATATAATTTTATTATATGCTTTCTCATTTTTAACTATTTTACTTTTGAAATTTGTTCTAAATATCTTATGACAAATATGATTAAATACTTTTTTCTAAAAATATCCTCAGTTTTCCTATCTCAGTCTCTATCCTCAGTAAAAATTTACTAAAAATATCCTCAGTTCTTCCAGGAGCTTAGCAATTCAATAAATTTGGAGGGGGAGAGGAAGCTCTGTTACAGTTGATTTGGGCAAACAAAAAAAGCTCTGTACTGAGATAATTCATGGTTATCCTTTCCCTCCTCTAAGATATAGAAGGGCTTGAGTTCCCCCTGACTGAGGTTACTGAATAAAATGCCTATACTGTGTTTAAATATCAGATGATAAAATGTTGTAAGTGTGAAAATTCATTCTGTCATTAATATGTTTCATGAAAATACTTTCTCTTTACAGGTAAATATATGCTTAGATGAAGCTGTAAACAGCCTAACTGAATCTATTTTTCATAATCCAACTTTTTTTTTCTAATTTTTATTTTTTATTCTACTGAAATGTGAATAATGATTTTATTCAAGTTCTCTGTGATTTTTTTAAATTTAATGTAGAAATAATACAAGTAAGTAGGCAAGGAATATTTAATTTTGTGATATTTTAATATTTTGTTGTATTTGTAACTGAGAATTGGCTTTTAAAGTCATCAATTTATTGTAGTTCGTCTCTCCATTTATATTCTCCATATTAAAGAAAAAAGTCACATTCAATCAAAAAAATATTCACAGAAATTGTTTATATAAATATTATATGAACATAATCTTTGAGTAAAATCAAAGAATAATCAGGAATAACTTTTTTCCCCCTTGAATCTTATAATCACTCTCTTTGTTAAATGTGGAGCTTTTAAAGCTTTTTGGAGACATGTTTTTAGCAGCACTATATTAATTCATAGTTGTACTACAAGCAAAATATCGAAATTTTTTTTTATCTGATCAGAGTTTTCAGCAATAGCAAAATTTAAGGACATCCCCCCCCCCCTCAGGACATAAGATTAGTTTTCCCTATACTTTGTAGCTAAGATTATTTCATTTATTCAAGAACTGTCATCTATGTTTATTAATGTTTTTAAGCTTCTATTGTTTGATCAAAAAACATGTTGCTTTGCTTTAGCAAATAGCATAGCTGTGCACATGGTGGCCACTCGTCCTTGAAAACCTGGAATGTCCTTAAATTTTGCTATTGCTGAAAACTGCGATCAGATAAAAAAAAATTTCAATATTTTGCTTGTAGTACAACTATGGATTAATATAGTGTTGCTAAAAACATGTCTCCAAAAAGCTTTAACGGTGTTATTCGAAAAAATCATGTGATTTTGGTACATAATTACAAATAAACTATTTATGCCAGGCACTTCAAAATTTTGAAACTGTCTCTTTACAAGTTGTATTACATACTGCAAAGACAGGCCAATCTGTATCAGTTTCAATACTTTTAGAAAAAATTCTTAAGAATTGGAAATTTTCGCAAAGCGTGTCACTCTTCGAAAAATCTTGCAGCTCAAATCCATGTTTAAGAATTTTTTCTGAAAATTTCACAAAAGCCACAGCGTTTTCGTTTATCGTAGTGTGTAAAACAGCTTATTAAGAAACATCTGGAATTTTTTGGAGACCATGGTGCTATTAGTTTATTTCAATTTGTGTACCGGGTCATTCCATGTCAAATCAAACACAAAACTGGAGAAAGTTCACCACACCAACTTAGATTTTCCTCAAATTTTATATAGAGGATTTATAGGCTAAGACATGAACAAATCTCAATTTTGAAGGTTCTACGATAATTAATTACCGAGAAATTAATTATGCAAATTTTTAAGTTTTCTGCAAGATGCGCCAACTTTTTTCTCAATTCCTTAAATAACTCCTTACCTGTAAAAGTTACTGAAGTGAAAATTTGTTTCTAGGAGTAACTTTTTACGCTGATTCCAAAAATGTTATCGAAATTTGCGTATCTTCTATAGTTTATGCATGAGCACTGCATTTGCTAAAAAACATCATGAATTTTTTTCGGCATGTCTGATCACAGACACATGTTTTAAATTTTTATATGTTGTTAAGATGGAATAATCCCACATCCCAAAATAATTTCATCTTGGCTTTCTGCTCAGGAGCAGAGGAAAAAAATTGTATGTATGTACCTATATATGAGGATTTTCATATGCAACATTTATACTGAACATGAACAAATTCAGAAGCGTTAGTCAATTTTACTATGTCTTTTAAATTGATATCAGAAATTTAACTACTACTCCAGGCATTTTCAAAAACTAGAAAATACATAAAAGTTCTTGTATCGGGAAACGTAAAACAAACAAACAACAAAAAATGCATGTCACACACAGTGTTAAATTAAAAAAAATTCTAAAGTTAAAATTTTGAATTACTTTTAATTTAACCCTGTTGTTTTTGGCAATCATCCATCAGTCAATAAATCTTTGAAATTCTGTATGACATTCAAGTCAATAGAAGGAACAAAGTTTATTGAAAGAATTGAATTCCTGTAAGTTACAGTACTTATTTACCTTTAACAGAATGCGAACAAAATTGTGCTTTGGCTAGTTTTGTTGATACAGCAATTTGAAATAGGTTTTACTCTATACTGTATTAAATTTTTATTGTTACAACAACTAGCATAGCAATGTCAGGCACATTGTCAAATTGCACATTTGGTGATATATTGCAGAATAAATGTCATGTAACCAGTTATTCACGGCAAACTTTTACGTCTACCATCCTAGGAGGATTATATTCGAAATGTTCTGAAATCGATTTTTAGGCATTCTTGAGTGTTGTGCATTTTACAGCAAGAATTTTATCGATATCTCTTTTCTTCTTTGAGATCCCGCAGAATGTATGAAAAGAACATTTTGGGCCTTTATCCTCCATAAATTACAAATTTTGGAAAATACTCTCTAATCTAGCACCTACGCTATAAAATCCCAATCGTGCTAAATTTCGTGTTATTAGCTTCAGTAGTTTTGGCTAGGCAAAATATTGACATACGGAAAACGGATAGAACTTTCCGGTAGACCTAATATATATATATATATATATATAACATATATATGTTTTATTAAACATTGTTCTTTCTTTTGAGTTCAATATCATACAGAATTCCAAAGATTTATTGGCTGATGGATGACTGCCAAAAACAACAGGGTTAAATTAAAAATAATTCTAAATTTTAACTTTAGAATTCTTTATGAAAATTAACTTTAGAATTCCTTATGAAAATTCTTCTTATTAATTTAACATTGTTTTACATGCATTTTTTGTTGTTTGTTTTACGTTTTCCGATGCAAGCACTTTGATCTATTTTCTAGTTTTTGAAAATGCCTGGAGTAGTAGTTAAACTTCAGATATCAATTTAAAAGACATAAAATTGACTAACGCTTCTGAATTTTCTCATCTTCAGTATAAAAATTGCATATGAAAATCCTCTTATATAGGTACATACATACAATTTTTTTTTCTCTGCTCCTGAGCAGAAAGCCAAGATGAAATTATTTTGGGATGTAGGATTATTCCATCTTAACAACATATAAAAATTTAAAACATGTGTCTGTGATCAGACATGCCGAAAAAAATTCATGATGTTTTTTAGCAAATGCAGTGCTCATGCATAAACTATAGAAGATATGGAAATTTCGATAACATTTTTGGAATCGGCGTAAAAAGTTACTCCTAGAAACAAATTTTCACTTCAGTAACTTTTACAGGTAAGGAGTTATTTAAGGAATTGAGAAAAAAGTTGGCGCATCTTGCAGAAAACTTAAAAATTTGCATAATTAATTTCTCGGTAATTAATTATCGTAGAACCTTCAAAATTGAGATTTGTTGATGTCTTAGCCTATAAATCATCTATGTAAAATTTGAGAAAAATCCGAGTTGGTGTGGTGAACTGCACTGTTTGATCTGACGTGGAATGACCCTAACCAAGACTAAAAACAGAGTTCTTTTTTTTCGAAGAACAGCCTTAAAAAGGTGTATACTTTAGAGTTATCAGTGGAAGCAAAAATCTAATGTGCCATCAAAAAATACAAGAGATATTTTTTCCCATATAGTATGTTTGGATAATGGCCACTGCACTGTAGTTATTATTTTGTAAAAAAAAAAAAAAAAAAAAAAAATGGATCCCCCCTCCCCCAGTATTTTGTAGTTACAAGTATAAATTTATTATCAAAATTATCATTAATTATCAAAAACTGACATGCATTTTAAAGATTTCACAGTAACTAGGAAAGAGAAAAATGTTCATTCAAGAATGACTTTGGGTTACAGGTACCACATACTTAGTGAGTTACAAAAAATTCAATATGTAAAACTAAGTGACAGTAATTTTTCATAAAGTGTACCAATTTGGATGTATAGGTGCCTTATGTAAATATATATCTAATATATAAAATTTTCGTGTCACAGTGTTAGTTACCACACTCCTCTGAAACGGCTCGACCAATTTTAATGAAATTTTATATGTATATTCGTTAGGTCTGAGAATAGGTTTTTAACGGGGGGGGGGGTATGTCTCATACCCCTAAGTCATAAGGGTGGTCCACCCCAAAATTTTTAGCACCAGACTGCTATTAGTTTTAATCAGGTATTTGTGCAGACATTAGTGTGTCGAGTCACTTTTCAAATGTGTTTGCCAGATAACGTAGGGGGGGGGGGGTTAATAAAATGTTGAAAGTCACACAAGGTTTGCAATTTTTGATAATGGATCGCTAAATGTGGTGCCAAAATGTGACAATTTATTATAAATATATTTCAAGTATAGTTAGAAAACGCCTGGCATATATTGTAAAACAGTTTTATTAGGCGATTTTAATATAGATTTCTATTCCGAAAAAGTGTTTTGTGAAATAAGAAGGAAAACACGGTACACTCATGGATGCCCATTCCAAACAGTATTTAAAATGTCTTTGCGGCATAGTTGGAATATGCCTGTAGGACGAATATGCCTGGCGAAGATTGTAAAACAGTTTAAGTAGGCGATTTTAAGATAGATTCCGATTCCAAAGATGTGTTTTATGGTACAAGAAAGAGTTGATTCCTATTTTAATGCCCCCACTCTCGCCAACCTAAAAAATCCATGTACTTTGGCGAGCTTTGCAGTCATGAATCTCTGGGAGTTATGCACAAGTTTCAACAGTACTTAGGTATTACCCCGGCGGTCCACCAAAGCAAGCAATTTTTCACCAAGATAAATGCCAGGCACATGAAATTGTTGATGGTTTGGAATATGATTGGCAACAGTTTGCCAGCAAATTTGACGAAAGAGTAGTTTGGCGGAAGTGACCGCCAGGATAATACGTAAGTACCGTTTCAACGCTCCCAAAAGAACTAGATGAAAACTAAAGTAAACAAATTAGCGATAAACCTACCAGTTAAGGAATTTGAAGACACTTAATTATTAAAACTACATTAAGTGGCAATCCAAAATAAAATAAAAATGTAACAGCATGCTGTACTTACATGTTGTTCCAAATCACCATTTTAATTCTAAATTACGATTGCCATATAAATGCAAAAAATCGTCATGGTAACTGCATATGTTCAATGATCGCCAGGTAATAATACTGTTACCAGGTGCAGGTTGCCAAGTATGAAACATTGCCAAATTGTGAAGATGGGTAAACATGTTTACGATGGCGTGATGTTCTCAAGTAACCCTTATAAGGAGTTGAGGTGTAAGTTGTGTTTTTGTTTCATGATGTCATTAGAAATTATGTGATTGGTCAAAGAAATTAACAGGGAACACAGTTAAGTTTGAAGGAATTATGTAATTGGTTGAAAGAATTTATCTGTAACCGAACCTTAAATGAACCGTTGAACATGCTTGTTTGTTCTGATTCATTGGTGGAAAAGTGCACAGTTATTTAATATGGTTTTTAATAAGTGAAATTTCATTTTTTTAATATTAAATAAGGATAAGTTGTTTAAAACTGGAATTTGCTTTATGTTAAGATGCGTTGTATGAATTAAGTTTTTGTTGTATATTAAAATTTGAAAGTGTTTGTTAGGCAGAATATTAAACATATCCGCGGTAGGCTTAAATTCTGCTTATTTGGGTGCTTTTTGATGCATCAAGGCCATTAAGTAAGGAATTAAATAGAAGATTTGAGGTATGTGTTTTTGTTTATTTAAATATTCATTGTATGATTTACTGTATTGGTTTGCGGTTGAGATTTAATACTGTTTTCTTTTGTAGCATATTTATGTAAAGGTTATCGTATGCTGTGTTATTTTAATTTTATGTGAATTGCTGAATAATGATTTGTGATGAAAAATGGAGGTTTTTAGTGTTTTAAGAAAGATGGATAATTTTATTCGAAATAAATCGGTTTACTTACATGGATTTGCAGAAAACAGGTACAATACTTCGGTTTAATATGAATTAATGTATAAGGATTTTGGGGTTGTTTGTGGTGAGTTTTGATTTTATTATGTTTTTAGTAATGTAAATTTGGTTTGTTTTGAAAATATTAAAATCGAATGAATCTTTTGAGGGGGGAGATAGTCAGTTTATTTGAGTGTTTTTTGATTAATTTTAAACTGTGAATTTAACATTTTAAGGGAAATTTTGTTGTATATTTTTCTGCAGAAACATATTTTAGTATTTTGCCTCTTTTGAACGTTTTGTATTATATATTTTTTAACGTACCCCATAGCCCCGAGGTAGTGCTTTGTTCATGTTCATTTTGCTTGTAATTGCATTTAAGTATGTGTACAAATGTTTGAATAAGCTGTTTAGATAAGTGCATTGTAGTTTTTGGGTTTATTTTTTCATATATAACTATGTATGTTTATGTTATGTTTGGCAAGAAAGCAAAGTTGCCAAGGTTAGATGTTGGCGACAAAAAAAAGTCGCCAACTCAACCTGCCCCCGTTTACGGTATTATTCCCGATTGCCATCTTGGTGAGAGTCGAGGTGTTCAAGTAGGAATCAACCCAAGAAAGACAAACACACTACACTCATTGATTATGATGCACATTCCAAACAATATTCAAAACGATGAAGTATGTAATATACTTGGTGAAGATTGTAAAATAGTTTTAGTAGACGAATTTAAGATAGATTTCGATTCCAAAGATGGGTTTTACGAAACAAGAAAGAAAAATAGCACAGTCATGAATAATGATACACTTTCCAACTTAATAGAATAAGGAAGAAAAATAAGGACGACGCATAAATTATCATACGATTTTAATATATAGCACTATAGTGCGTATTTAAAATCTGAAAGTGTTTCAGATTTTCATCCTTTTTTATTTTATTTTTTTGGACAAAATTTTTTATGGAATGACTATCAATGAGTCTCAAGGCCAAACTATGCCTGTTTGTGGCTTAGATTTCAGCACACCATGTTTTTCACACGGAGAATTATACGTGGCATGCTCTCAAGTGGTCAAACCATCCAGTTTATTTGTATTGGCTAAAGATGGTATAACAAAAAATATTGTTCACTCTATTCCGTTAAGGGATTGATATTATTTTTTAGTATAATTATTGTAATTAGCGATATATATAAATTTAAAGAATAAATTACAATGAATTAAAAATATAAATGTTTGGTATTGTTATTTTTATATTCCAGCATCGTTCACAGCGCTCCATGCCTCTTCCACTCATATACCATGTCCTCACACACTTACAATAAGTTAGTCATTTCTTTCTACTAAAATAATCCTAGGAATAATTTATATGGCAAAACAACGTTTGCCGGGTCAACTAGTATATATTTATTTATTTATTTGCTATTGTGGTGGACTCACAGTTGCCACGCTTTCGTTTGCTTTATTTTTCGGCAATTGAAAGCTGAGCAGATAGTTACCTTTTGTCTAGTTGGATAACATCTGGATCTAGTGCACCAGAGTTCTCTGGTTTGATCCCAGTTTTCACCACATGCTTCTCCTATGCTGCTCAAAGATTTGTGAATTAAAAATAAAGCTTTTTTTTTTTTTAAACAGAAATATTGCACGTTTTTTTTTTTTTTTTTACTAAGCAAAAGTGTTTTAAATTAATGTGTATGCATAAAGTATATATTTTAGCCTCCCTTCAAGCTTATAGAAATCTCAAGTAAGTAGACTGCTTGATTGTAAAGAAGTTTACAAGATATTAAAAATGTCTCTTGAACTTGTTTTACGAAAAAGGAAAAAAAATATTCTTGTGCTGCTTTTTTTAAGTGATATTTTCTATGTCAAAAGAAAAATGTACAATTTGTATATGTTTAATAAAAGATTTTTTATGACAAATAAAAGGATTATTTATTTACAAGTTATTACAAGCATTTCTTTCTTTCTTGCTTTTTTTTTTTTAATTCTCTCTCTCTTAAAACGGAAACAGTGTATTAAGAGAATTGGTTATAAACATCAATACTTTTTATTGTTCGGATATGAATTAAAAAAAAAAAAAAAAAAGAATTAACATTCAAATATTTTTTTCCTCATAAAAATTACTCAAACTTTCAGAGACTAGTTTTACTCCAAATGAAATCATCAAATTTCTGTTATTTTCCAAAGTTGAAAATAATGTAGTAATTTTATACCTAGTTAAATAATTTGTTATATAGAAAACTTCAGTGCTTTTTTTTTTTTGATGGTGTTAGTAAGAGGTTTTAAACATTGGGTACTTCTAAGTTTGATTGATGATAACTTTTATCTATTAGTTTAAGACCTAAATGTTTATTATGGTATTTAAAATGCCGAATTAGACCAGGGGTATAGATCCAGAAAAAAATATAGGGGTGTGCACATATTTTTGTCTGCTTCCTCTTATACAATTGAACTTGTATAAAAACCACTCTTTTATAGTTTAAATTTAATTGTGGGCAGTGGACATAGCCCCATTTGGATCCACCAGTGGCGTAGCCAGAAATTTTTCATGGGGGGGATTATGACTACTGCAACTCATATATGTGTATACGTGTGTGATAAGGGAGTGAAGAATATACATTTTGTATGGCAAAAAATTCCTCATGGGGTGGGGTTATGACCCCCCTATCCCCCCCCTTGGCTACGCCACTGGGATCCACCAATGGCAGCATATGAGTACTCATAGGGGCTCTCACATATATGAGGCTTTCAAACTATTAAAAAAAAAAAAATTCAGTATTGGGAAGGCTTCCTTCCAATATAGGGGGGGTTGTTTGGGGGGGGGGCTCCATTCTGCTATAAATGCATTTGACTCCCAACACCTTCTGGATTCGTTAATGGTGCCATGCGAGTACTTATGAAATACAACACATGCTTTCAAACACTACAATAATACGAAAAAAATCAGTATCGGTGGGGGGGGGCAGTGCCCCAATGTGTGTGTGTGGGGGGGAATATACGGAGCGCATTATGGAGTCTCCTTTCATAAATGCATTTGAATTTAAAAAATAATTCAATCCAATAATATAAATTTAATTCGTCTGGGGGGGCACACCCCCCCCCCTGTGGACCCACCATTGGCGCTATATCTTTACTTACGGGGTCTATAATTGGACTTGCTAACACTAGCATTAAAATACAAAAAGTTAAGCACTAGGGGGGGGACCTCCCCCCTTGAGGGAGGGGGGGCTTCTTTTAGTGATGTGACATGATTAAGAAGCATAATCAATAAATAATTACACATTTTTAAGTTCAAGCAATGTGGACGAACCGGAAAGAAAATACTTGAAAACACTCCTTTTATATCTTAAAATAATCAAATTTAAGTCTAATATTTAATCAAAATTTCCTAAAACACTCCTTATCAGCTTAAAATAATAATCAAAATTGAGTACAGCTATATTAATAAAAAAAGAACAAATTTCTCAGAACACTCCTTTTGTGTATAAAATAAAGTCAAAGTGGAGCGTTTATAAAATGTTCATAAAAGGAGTGTTTTTCACTCCACTGATTTTTATCGATAGGTGGAGTTAATTTAGCTCCATTGGGAGAATGGCTGTTTGAAGTGGGAAAAGGAGTGTAAATTAGCTCCGTCGGAGCTTTTTTAGCTCGATATTTTTAAGCGTGTAGCAACACCTAAGATCCTTTCCGTTCAGAGGATCCTTTTTGAGATTTTAATTGTTGTGAACTGATTATAGTTTATTCAGCCATTTTGATTAGTGTCAACTGATACGTAACCATTTTTAATTAATGTCTATTGATTACAGCTATATTTTGCCATTTTAATTAATTTAATCGATTAAAGTGATATTTAAAACGTTTCCTTAGTTTCACTTTTCTTGTCAAGTGCATCAAATCCTTCAACTCAGATATTTCATGAAAGAAGTTACTTTTTATTTCTGAGATCGATAAATTTAAAGAAATTTAATAGGAACTTATTTTTAGACTGAACAAGAACCGTTATTTAAGATTAAAATTACTTAACCGTCCTGTAAAAACCTCTGCAGAGCAGTTAATAAATTAAGCGGACAAGAAACAAGATCGCAGTAATGTTTGTGAAAACAAGCCCCAATTTAACTAATGGTTTCTTGGAGATGCTTTTTTTTACTTTAAAAGACCTTCACAAAGTATTTGATACACGATAAAACTTTCGAATTAAATAAAACATCTTATTTGCTTTAACCTATAATGTTACAATAGCAGGGAAAACTGGAAGAAAATGACATATTGAAGGGTTTTTTTAATGTTTAAATGCATGTGAAATTTAAGAGCAATATTTTAGATTAGTAAAGCGGGAAACATGAGATTTTGATATTGATTACAAAAAAGAATTTTTTTTAAATGTGCCTATAAAGTGATGTAAAACAGCCTAGCCAAACCAATGGACGCTAGTCAAAAGGATGTTTTTAAGTTTATTCAGCAAAAAGTATGTCAAAGCTACAAGAGAAAATTTCTAAATATAATATTTTTAATTAGATTAATTAGATAATCTTTCAAGCTGTCATAAAAGTAAAAAAATGCAATTTCAATGTTTGCAAATCTGAAACAGTTTTCTTTAGAAGACCATGAAGAAATTGCAAATTAAATACGTAGAGGAAATATTTTATTGCTTTCGGTAATTTCTTTAAGTGTTTTACAAAATTTGGAATTCAAATTAATTGTTTTTACAATTTTGAAATGAAAACTATATCTAAGTACACGTTAGTTTCAAAGATATTCAAATCTACTTTCATAAATCGCTATGTTTTTACGTAAACTATACAAATACTACGTGTCAGAGAAAGTCGCTCTCAGGCCTTTATTTTCTCAGTCGTTGCCCATTGATTTAAAATTAGACTTCCCTCCATTAGAATTCCCTCCATTTATGGTGGCGAAAAATCGCTGGTCTTGGCAGACAACCGCGTTAAAACGCAAGTACAAAAAAAGAAGGAAAATCTGAAACATTTTCAGATTTTAAATACGCACTAAAGTGCTATACTATTAAAAGCTTACATATCCATGCGTCTTTCCTATTTTCTTTCCTTATTCCATTCAGTTGGAAAGTGTATCATTATTTATGACTGTGATTAAACAAAATTAAAATTGATAATTCTAACATCCTTTTACTGAATGAATATGAGATAGAGGGGGAGGGGAAAGACGAGCAGAAAAGTGCATAATTCGAACTGAATGAAAGTATCAAAAATGTTTTTTGTTTATTTGTTTGTGTGACATGTATTTCGGATTTGTGTGCTTGTCCCGCAGTCGGCTTATAAATCCACGTCAGAAGGAAAAACTTATTTACGTGATTTTATTTATTAAAAACTGCGTACTCTGTAAGTTTGCGCTATCTGTCGGCGGCTTTGTAAAGTAAAGCTAAATTGTATTTTTTTTAAATAAAATATAGTTTTTTTTAATAATATAGGAACAGTGTTTCTTTCGCGCGATAGAAAGTAGCCTGTTTGTTAATCCAGAACTTTAACTGTCTTTATTCCAAATTTCATTCAAATCCGTCAAACCGTTTCAGCGTGAAAGTGTAACAAACATACATACAAACATTGACATTTATAAGATTAGTATGATATTAGCGAAATCAGAAATATTATAAGAAAATTAGTTTCTCTGTTAATGCTTAGTCTAGTTTCGCGTTATACCTTTGAGAGTAACATTTAAAAATGTATTAGTATATTTTTTACGTCAAAAAATAAGGGGCTGTTGATTTTTTTTTATTTGCCTTCAAATGTTTTTTAAACCATACTGAGCTACAGTTCCTACTGTGTCTTATAACGATGTAGAAATTTTCTGTAATATTGGCCACATAATTTCGCTAATGTTAGTGAAATTAATTTATTTTTTTACTAAATTTAGTATTAATGTAAACTGTTTCCCTTTTAGCTATATATCAAGTTGTTAAAATTTAAAAATTCGTTGATGAAAAACGAAAAAATCAACAATTCTTGTACATTATTTTATAACAAGTTAGCAGAGTCAGAAACATAAAAAATTACAATTTCTCTGTTAATCCTCTGCTATCCTTAATCGCTTTTAGCGTTAGACCATTGAATAAGTAGAAAAATCAATAACTTCATTATTATTTCCGGCCGGAGTCATTCACTCACGGCTCCCAGTCGCAATCAAAGAGCAGTAACAATATATCTTGTCAAATTTTCATCGCCAACGATTAACAAGAATATTCTGCGCCATTAACCAACTCTACTTTCGCCAAATATGCTTAATAAGAATCACTCAGCCAAGTCAAAACTTCAGTTTCTTTTTGGCTCTCTATTACTTCAAGTACAAATTGCCTGTGAAGTTACGATAGAATGCGTTTCAAAATTTGATATTTAAGAAAAGTCCCTTCTAGGATAATGACAATAATCTAAACTTTCGAGTTGGGAAAACACAGAAATGGGAATTAAAAGGAATTAACGCATTTCAGTTTTAATTTTTTATTTGACATTATATAGTTGAATAGCACGATATACTCAACAAAAAAAAACTAAACTCTTGATACAGGTCCAAACATCTGTAGTGTTTTAAATTTTAATCCTATACAGAAAATAAAGTTCAATGTTAAACCTTGACTTATTTTTGCGTTTTGTTTTATTATAATTTATTAATGTAGTTATCTTACAAAGTAACATTTCAGATAAATAATGAATGAATAGTTTATGTGTAAAAATTTTGTTAGGCCATAACTGTTTAATTTTTACTGGGATAGCCGTGGCAAAGCAACTCTCTCATTTTCAACTAGTACTCATTTGACCCGAATTTTTTTTAAAAATTAAAATAAGACTAAACGCTAATTATAATGTTATAAGCGTATGCTACTAATTTAAAGTTTAATGTTTTTTCGTTTATAGAGCAGTTTCAACCACGTGACAGGCACTGGACTCTACCAATAAAAACTCCTTTTTGAAGTGACGTATGCCCACCAGGAACTTGAATGAACCAATAGAAACCTCATGTTATTCCACCAGCATAGAATTGTGACGTAATCTGAAACTGCCCGAAAAGATTCCGCGAGTTTCCAGAACAGCATGAAATTTAATTTGGGTATCTCTCTATTCTAAAAGAAAGTAAAGTCCGCTGGCGCTGTCAAAGCTTGTTGGCCTATTTCCTCCTAAACCGTGGGGATTTAAGTTTCAACTAAGGTGCCCACAGATTCGAAAAATTCCGAGAAACCTGATGAGCTAAGTTAAATTTCGAAAATCGAATTATTTTAGTTAGAATTACGCCCATTTTACGCCAAAATAAAAACTATATGAAATAAGTAACTCAAAATGTGTTACACAAAGTTGACAATTTTCAAATACCAAGTTCGCTTAGACAACAGGAGTTTAGAATTAGCGATTATTCGTTTTTCCAAAACAGAATAACTAATATCTTGAAAATGAAAAGTAATTAAAATGCAGATTATTTTAAAGCCGGTTCTCGTCCAGCTGGATTATTTGCTACCAGTAGAAATATTTGGCGTTAACTATGCCATTATAGCAGTTATAGTACACTTTGGATATTTGCTAGCGCGACGAGATGGTATAATTCGTGGTGTTAAGTACGCCAATCTGCAAACGATTATGTAAATGAAAGTATGGATAACGGTTTTCCGGTAACCTTAAATGAACAGTAAATATAGGTTGTGAGTATGTGTAAATCGCCAAATAATGAAAAGTCGCCATTGGTGGCAGGCTATTCTATCTGTTCCGTAGCTTTTATTAACTTTACATGTACACAAGTCGCCAAATAATGAAAAATCGCCATGGGTGGCAAATTCGCAAGGTGTCCAATAGGTTTTACATTATTAAAAATACAGCTGAAACATAGGTTCTTATTTTATTACGCTTTAGTTCCTAATTAGTATAACCTTTGAATGGCAACATTAAATATCATTGTGTTTCTGAGGAGTACAAATAATTTTTCCAGCGATTATAAGCGGAGTATAGCTCAGGACCCGTACAACACGGATTCCCATAACAAAATATCTTCCGTGTTATGAGGGGGAGGGGGTCTACTGTAGTGTGAAGTTGAAATTTTTATGTACCAATGAAGATGCAAGAACTAAGCAATGTGTAGCTTAGCTCAGTAACATTCTATCTGATCCAATCTTCGGGTTTTCTCTGTTGAAATTATGTCTTTTTTACGAATAAGGTGCCGAATGCCTCATATGAAAAGCGAGCGTAGCGAGTCTGGGGGCATTGGCCCCTAGTATAGTAAAAATTAGTAATGGTAACGGAGGGCGGGCGCTGAGGAAGCTGCAGACCCAAAATGTAACCCTTTACTTAGCTTAACAATTGAAACAGCTTACAATTTCATACTCAGCCACCCATCGAAATAAAATCCTGTACTGATTACCTTAACAGATTAAGTACAGCAGAATGCCATTGAGAGAGAAAAGCATATTCTCTACTTACAGTTATAGGTTTTTAATGCTTGCAAAGAATGGTAATTTCCATAAAATGCGTTCTGGGAATGGTTATTAGGAATATATATATATATATATATATATATATATATGTATATATACATAGTAACAGGTTACCGAGCCATGCTCAGAATCTAAAAGCTCCTTAAGTGTAACATAATAGGTACGTAAATGGCTGGACACTTATCAATAATCTTTATGATTACCGACGATTTACATCGTTCTCCGATCGTTCATTCATTATCAGGAGAATTTTGGTCGATATTCAATGTTACAATGGCACATATTTCGTTTTGAAGAAGGATGCTAAATATTTGATGGTCGGTGTCATCAGCGTTGAGCAAAAAGTAGTTTAACGTAAGGTGCATCCTTTCCTTCTGTAGCAGAGAGTACGTCCGCGAAGATCTTCGCTGATAGAATGCGAATTGTTCATGCATTCACTATCAGCGTCTTGATTATCTCAGAAATATATCTAATTATATTGCGAACGTCCAAATTCAGCATCAGGATTTTGAGTTGGATGAGCGTCCAATGAATGAGTTTATTCTCATCTCGTCAAGTCTATTACAGACCGATCGAAACGTAGCTGTACGCACCTCGAATGTTAATAGTTTCAGTCGCCATATACTGTGAATAAAGCCATTGCAAAGCATGCCTTCAAAGATCGAAATCTTTTATTAAATACTTTGGAATGTGGATGGCATCGAAGGAACAACGGCGCCAATTCATTAGGAAATTCAAGATGTCCTACATCAATCTTACCCTGCAAGCAACAGTCCCCAAAATAATTTCTGTTAATCTGACTTTTTTACTCTTTACAAGTATTTTATAGACATAGAGGACCAATTAAAGTGGTTGTTACACATGTGGTACCAGGTGCCTCGTAGGGTTAAGAAAACAATATAGAAAGGATACTGTACTGTATATAAATCCATGTAATGTTAATTTTTTTTTCGTAAACTACCCATATCGATCAAAGTTTTAAAGAAAAATCTTTTCTTTAAAGAAACTATTTTATGTATAACACTAGAACAACATGAGGTCTCTGAAAATCGATTTTAGCTCAAAAGTAAAAATCAAGATTTAAAGTAAAAAAAAAAGAAGAAAAACCTACCTTGTTCATAGATCGTTTTAATTCGGTTCATGTTCCAGTTACTTTGCAGTTCAAGAAACTGTTAAAGCCCTGAATGACAATAAAATATTCCAAGCAGGTTTTAGATCGAGTAGAATAAATCTCAAAAGCTAAGGTGTTGAAAATGTTTTCTTTTAAGCTTTTATTGAATTAGATTTTATTTGTGTTTCATTTCCTATCAGGAAATAGAGTTTTTGGAAAAGAAGGAGATAGAGAGAGGGAGGGAGTAAGGGGAAACTGTTTTCATTTGTTTTAAGAAAGACGGTTTCAGAAGTTCAATGTTGTGAGTTTAAAACTTTTAAGTACAACATTTAGTTTTAGTTCCGAAAACATATTATAACTATATATTTTTGATTGAAGTGTTTCATAGTTTAGTATTTTTAAATTTCATGAAATGTAATAACTTTAAATTAAACACTTCACATATGAATAACACTAACTTTACTTGGAGTTAAAGGAAAGTAATAATAGATCCACACTGGCGAAGGCAGAATGAACACGAAAGCCAAATTCTAAATTTCAAGGGTAAACAGATTGCTGCCATTCGTAAACAATAGTTTAGAGTTTACTTTTGCATGATTCACTATACTCAGTTAGTGCATCCAGAGTAAATGAGCAAGTGAAATTGGAATTTTCGTTTGACCTTGACCAGTGTTGATTGGAAACTAACTAAAATATAAAGAGGGATCTCAATTTTTTTTAACCCAGGCGATCAGTAAAATCACCTGAGCGATGCGCCCTTCTTTACATACCTGGGGAGAACCCCATTACTGTACTATTCAATACTGTCCCAGTACTGTCTCAATCAACTGTGTCACTATTCAATTATTTCCATAAAGGCGGTTAAAAAATTTTATACATAAAAAATGTAAAAAATAAATAAAGAACATCCAATTTTACACAGCTGGGGAGACCTCATGGGCCTGGCGGGGGTCTTAATATATCTTAATTTTTAAAAAAGGATTTTTTTTTAACAAACATTTGATGTCAATACACTGCTTTTCCCCACACAGGCAATTTCGATTTTTAAAAAAAGTGAAGAATGACCCACCCTAATATATGTCATTCTTATCTACTGTATCATGTATCCTGTTGAAGATAGTCAATGAAGAATGTATAGTTCTTCCACAGGATCCAAAAGAACTCTAGTACATTTTGCTCCGTGAGCAGTCATTACTTAAAGTATATTTCAGTGATAAATAGTATATTTCAAACAACACAAAATTCTTATACTTTACGTGTTACAAAATAAAGCTCTTAGAAATAGTGTCTGTAGTACTTTAAGTTCTACAGGAATACTACAAAAAATTACTGAACATTATGTGTAACATTTTAGAAACATAAACGTTTATAACAGTTTACTTTTTTTTAACGATGGAAATGGCAATTAATGATCCACCACAGGATCTCGCATATTTGCATAAATAGTGTTACACAGATTTTTTTGAGTTGATTTCCAAAATCTGTGTAAATTGGACGACAAATGTAACACAAAAATATTGTTTGTTTGGAAAGTGTTTTGTAATTGGTGAGTTGGCACCTTCCTGTTGGCACAAATAGAGAGTAACATCGATTTTTCAATTTTTCGCTTAATTTGGTTTGACACATCTAGTATAACTTATCAATATTTTTAGACGATTTGATCAATATAAATGTAGTAAAGATAGGCTTTTAAATAGTGTAAGTGACCTGACAATCCCTTAAATGTAAGCCTTTAATCAACATTTTCTCTTTTAATTTCCCCCCAAACTCATATACTTTAACGTAATAAATCATAAAAATATATTCATTATAGAATTTGAAATTTTTTTGTCTGTGTTCGGTATGATTTTCTCAATAGAATTATAGGCGAATTTTGCTCTATCTTGATAAGATAAAATATAAAAAAGAAAAAGAAATCAGAAATCATAATTTTTCTATGATTTTCCATGAATGTAAACTTATTTTTTTTATCACAAGCTCATCTCAAACGTTATAAATCATACTATGATTAGACAATAACAAATTAGACATATAACATTACATTACATGTGATTAGACATATAACAAAACATTTGATAGCAAAATTTTTATAAATAAAAAAATCGAAGTATTTTTTTTTAATTCTTAAATTTTAATGAAATTTAAAAACGTTTCTTTTAAATTAATATTTGTTTTCATGTAGAAATTATTTTGTTTATTAAAGATTAATAACATACTTTAATGATACACATATAAATCCTTAATTTAAAAAATGGTAAAAAAATGCCAAGTCTTCTTATTTTACTTACATTGATACTCAAAAAAGCAAGATCCCTTTATTTAATAGCAAATATGGAACACCCTTCCACGTGTTTCTATCTGGAGCAGTTAAAAAAAAATTGTTAGCGGCCTTTTCTCCTGGAGCAAACATAATTATATCCTCACTGAAAAAAATATTTTGCTAAATTGTTTTTTGAAAAAAATGTTGATTCAACAAAAATTTGGTTGGTGCTGTTTTAACTGAATATTTCTTAAACATTTTTTGTTAAATTAACTAAATATTTCTTTGAATTGAAATATTTCTTTGAAATAGAACCTACCAAAGTTTTGTTCAATCAACAAAACATTTTTTCAGTGCTTTTACCTCTTTTTTATTCTGTTTATTTTTCCAGTAGAAAGTAATGAAACAATAAAAAGGGCTGTTTTGTGATTAACTGCCTGAAAACAAGGCAGTGCATTCCTTCAGTCATATTATTTGTTGTATATTAGCATGTAAATAAAGTCATAACCCGATTTTTTATTACTTTCCTGTTTCAGTTAAATTTTAGATACTGCAAAAAATTTCTAAAAAACATAACATACTATTATTTAAATGCTTAAGCTCATTTTAAACATATGAAAATGAAATAGTTGACTGACTACCGTTATTTATCAATTTAGCTTAAAATTTGACGTACACTATAATACTTCGATTCTGAAAACGCTTGATCAGACGTTTTCTCCAGGAGAAAGATATTTTTTAAGCGGATTCGAACAGTATGATGGAGATATATTAGGCGACGTTTAATTGTTTCGGATTTGCAAGTTCAAAGATGAACACTTATACAAAATTTAAGTTTTGAACTTAGCTATCACTTCTCAGTAGCAGATGAACTTCTTTCAAAGATCATTGTTGTCGTTTTTTTGAAGTGAACTGTGACCAATATTAAATTGACATTTCTTTTTTTCTACACAAAATTCCAAAAAAATGTACAGGCAAATTCTTCTTTACTTTTATGAATTCTATTTATTTAAAAACACATTGACTTTTGTTTGCACAAATAGCAACCTTTTGCAAATTATTCCCGTTCTTTGTACGGGAAGTAAAAGAACAAAAAATTACGAGAAATTCAAAAGAAACTGGACGTTTGTATACACTAAATCTCTAAAAATTTTAATCATAATGATATTTTTAAGTTGATATGCATGGTACCCTGCTGGCCATCCAAAATGCAACACCACATCAAAATTTATCTGGAAGAAAATACTCTGTACAAATATCAACTGATTGAAAATGCAGTATCTTGTGAAGTAAGAATGATTATGAAATTAGTATTGAGAGTTGCCGCCATTGCTGGCTATAACGGCTGCTACTTGGCTCGACATTGAATCAAAGAGGCTATGGATATGCTGGGATATATCACTCTTTGCACATATTGCCACTCTTACTCTGTTGTAGCAGCGGGTGGTGTATCCGGGCAAGTCGTTCTGCAACCATCGACCAGATGTTTACGGTAGAAGATAGAGCGGGAGAACAAGGTGACGAAGTCAGCAATGCGATCTGATGGGCGACGAAGAAGTCTGGAACATTGCGCGTCACATGTGATCGTGAACTTCTTGTTGAAATATGGCCGCTGGCAAGATCTGAAGGTACGAGAGGACAACGGACACCAACACCTTAAAGATATAATGTGGCTGGTCTGTCTACCGGCATTGCGTACTAGGAGGGGGAGGGCAGTGGTATCCGATACCACTCCAAACCATAATACCAGAAGCAGGACCAGTATGGCAATGCATAAGGCAAGAGTTTAGTCTGCCACCACAATGTCTCCAGGCTCTGATCCAACCACCGTGTGGTTAGGTAGAAGCGGGATTCATCAATAAAAACAATGTCGTTCTATTCGGTTGTCGATGTTTGTTTTTCATCATACCGGCATTGCGTGTTATTACGTGATGCCGGCTCAAACACCTGCGATCTTTAATCAACGTTAAGCGCAGCAATTGATGCCTTGCGGACATTCCAATCTCCTGCAAACGACGTCGAATGGCACATGCGGATAAAGGTTTTTGCGCAACAGACCGATTTAGTTGTAATATGGTACGATCCATCACTATCATGCGAGCAATATGCCTGTCATTATGTGTAGTGGTACAGTGAAGTGGGTGCAATCGGTCTCGTCCGTCCGTCACTACCTCCTGCATCCAGCAATTACAGACCCGCCTAACAGTTATTTCGTTCCGTCCGACACGATTACTGATTTCTCTGAAGGATAATTCGCAAACCCTATAGGTCACTATTCTTCCTCGATTGAACATGCGAACTCCAAAACGTGCTGGAAGGACGCTCGTTTTCGTCTACGAGGCATAATGAAGCTGCTTTAAAATGAAAAAAAAAATCAGTCGTAGGACTGCACGCCAGAAGTGGAAACTTCTTGTCAAACTTTCTAAAAAATATGTTTATGCAGTTAAACAGATTTTCACACATTATTGTATTTTTATCGACAAAAAATATCATTTATGGTCACATTTTTATACATTTGAAATTCTTTGTACAAAAAATTAAATTTTTTTAAGGCTGTAAGGGTATCGCACATTTATTTTTGATATTCTCACAATTTCATATATTTTTGAACGCTTGTACAAATTTAACGTATGCAATTTTCACTGGGTTAGCATTGGGAATTTTTTATATTTTAATTTAAATACACTTCAAATTTCAGACTCGATAAGCGTACACATTTAAAATTTAAAAAGACAGAGGGAATGCGCGTACAGGCCACAGCGCGACCCACCTGGCATATGCGTACAGTATACATCAGCGATACAAATTTTCCTACACGTGTTGGATTTTGTGTGATTTAATTATTAATTATGTACGTGAATTTATTAATTATCAATAATTATGTACTTATGTTGTAATGAACAGTAATCCTATTTATTTGTAATGAATGATGTATTTATAGATAAAATTTAAATGCACTGCAGTATAGCACTTATAATTCAAATATATAATTAATTATACATTATATATTTGAGAGTATCTAATTATTAATACTCTCCACATTATAAAATTAACATTATTTCACAATAACTATATAGCTCTTCCAAATTAAGTTCAGTATTGTAAATAAAGAATTGAAAATTATAGCACCTACCTAGCTAGAAAAACTCTGCACTTTTTTTTGCAAAAACATATAGATTGTACACAATTTGTACATAAAAAGAGGATATTTTTGATTTTTTGAAAGTAAACATTTGTTGTGCAAATTATGTGCAGTTTTATACATACTAAAACAAAAATTTACGCAGTTTAAAACGATTTTCAGAAAAATCTCAAAATCTTATTTTTAAAAAATAAAATCCGACGCTTATTGCTTAAGTTGAGTGATTAGCTATCATAATACCAAATTTCATTTCTTTCGCTTTAGTCATTATTACGTGATGTGCGAACAAAAATTTACGCAGTTTGAAACATTTTTCGGAAAATCTCAAAATCTAATGATTTTTTTTTAATAACTATAGGTTAAGTTGAGTGACCACCTATCATGTTACCAAATTTTATTTCATTCGCTTTGATAGTTTTACGTGATGTGCAAATAAAAAAAAAAGCGTTACTGACTGAAGGACAGACAGACAAACTTTTTTCTTTCTTTTGAAGGTAGTACTGGAGTCCCAAGTGCTTAAAACAGTTAGAATTTTTCTAATACCAAAAAGTGTACAGACAAAGTCTAGGATGTCTCATCGCTGTAAACGGATGTTACAAATTTTAGTTTGTTTGGATGTTTCCTTCTTGATGTTGCATTTTGGAAGGCCAGCAGTGTATTTCATATGAAAGACTGAAGATTTAGCTTCATTCTTCGAAGTTTTACCTGTGCCCCGTTGCAAAATCAAGGGGGAACGATGTAATGTTTCAGTTTACTTTAGGCTAGGAGCAATATTATGTATTCAAATGGTCGAAATTTCAATTTTGTCTGCAATTAGTTTTATATTATGCTGGTTGAACGATACGCAGAACGATGTATTTTGAACGAGATGTACTTAATTTTAAGGTGGGATGTTGCCCCCAGATGCTTGAAAGGGATAAAAATTATAATTTTTTTTTAAATCCTAAGTACAAGTATTATTTAAATAGATTGTATATATATATTATTCAAATGTATATCTCGAATTGCAGAAACATTAATATAAGAAGTGGATCTGTAATTTGAGATCATCTATTTTCGCACATACTTTTCTCCTGAGGGTACATTCATGTAAATAAAATATTGAAAGAAACGTATGATAAAAAGGATTCTAAATTCCAGTCAGTGAAATAAGTAATATTGGTTATCACATCTCTCAGCTTTATTTACCATGGATTTGTCATTATGTGCAGCTAAATAGTCGGGAATTTACGTTACTTGGACAGAAGTGATATGACTAGTTATTTATGTATTAGAAATAAATAAAAAGATTCGCATTAATTATTTTATTTAATATTAATTGTATGGAACATTTTAACATGTCGGTATAGGTAGGCACACCTGTTACCCAGGGGCACAACAAGTTGAATGGTTAGAAATTCAGCTGTGCTTTTAAATCCTTCAGACAGGCCTTTAAAAACTCCCAATAAAGGTTTAAAAGTGATACAATTATTTTTTTTTTATTTAAGTAATATAAAATATCATCCTAAATTTATAAATATACACTTTTTTTAGTTAGTTGACTTTCAGAATTATATGGGAAATAGTCAAACTATGTTGAAGGTAGTTTATAGACAATCTACATGAGATAGCATTTATCCTCATTTAGTTCTTCAGTTGCTTTATTACGTCGATTCACATTTACTGTACTCTCTTTAATTCTTTATATACATATACATCTGTATTCTCAATATAGCAACATTATTATCCGTCAAAAGCGCTAAACACTATAACTTTTTCACTTGTTCTAAATCCTTTGTGTTCAAATTTTCTGGGAAAGAACTTAAAGAAATCCATTCTTCGTATAACAATTTTAATTCTACCTTCCACAAGACTAAATATTTTCTCAAATAAACTTCTCTCCCCAGGAAGAAGCACGTTTACTGTTCCTTATCGAAGGAAGCTCAATATGTCATACCGAAACTTAAAAGTAAGAGCATGATTCCGTGATAGAAAAATCTATAAGCTGCTTAGGGTCTTTTTCCAAATCCTACAAAGTGATTCTTCAAGAACAACAGCTGCAGGTAAAAGATTCGATTTCTTCGATTTGGCTCTTTTAAGAAATAAGACTACCACAAAGTATTATGTCATCTGATTCTAATTTAGTTTTAGGGGAAAGTCATGGTGGTTTCGTGGAACCATGTAATATATTTGTTGGAAGGAAAATATATGCATACTAGTTTTTTCCATGAAATCCAAAATACATGCATACTAGCATGATATGATAAATTTTTCACCTTACAAGGAACACATTTTGTTTACATGTTTAACCTTAAAAATTATCCAAATCTTTCTGTTGCTTCTGTGACTTTTTACAATGGATGTCTAAGTAATTTTACACTACACTGTAGCACGAAGTTGATTTATTTAGTATTACAAAACTATCAGTTTTTCTCTAAAATTGTAATCAACCCACATATCAAATTTTAAATGTTACAGTATTTTAAGCCGTCACAAAAAGTGGTTAATTGCATTCCGTAAGGGTTGGTAACTCTGATATTCACACTTCTAAACAATGTTGATGACTAACGTAATTTTAATTTTACATAATTGAAATATGTTTGTGAATTTGACTTGTCTGTTTATTATGTTGTGTTCTAGTATTTCTGTACGCCTCTGTGTGCTTCTGTCTATTCTATTCTCAATAAATAAGAGTTTTCTAACAATAATTTTCTTACTCATACGTATTCATTTACTATTCATTCTGTTTAAAATGGTGTATATAGCATTAATAGGTATTTTTTAGAAACACAGAAAAATATTCCAATACATTGCGATTATAATATGCTTAAACCTTTAACGCACGGTGGACACGCCGTTAAACCACCCAATTTCAGTACTTTCTCTCTACTAATTACAAAAAGTATAAGGATTACTGAAATTTCCTACCTCAGTTTCGGAAATACCATCAATCGTTTCCACGGAAGAGCTAAATAATGGCAAGCTTTAAATGTTTTACAACAATCGTTAGAAAAGCTGCATAGTATTCATGGAATTTAAGTCGGAAATATAACACTCTCTTCTGGAATTTGCAAAAAACTGAATGAGTGATGTAAAAATGCTTTTCCTTCGAACGGTTAAATGACGTTGCAGTTAAGTTAATCTGCCGGAAGCAAAAAAAAAAAAAAATTATGTTGCTCACATTTGTAAAATCATGCTCTCCATCAAAAATAGCGAACAAATGGTATTTTATCACTCTCTTACAGCATTCATAGATTACTGTCTTAAATTAAGCCTGAAAATCAGAGGATAAAATATTTAATTACTTTAAACTTATTTATTATTTATTTTAAACTGGTTGAAGATTCCATTGCAAAGACGCATCGAGACAAAACCGACAGAAAGAAATTTTCTCTGAACGTCGTTCAGAGAGCTCTTCACTGATGTCGAGCCACTATTCGGCAATAGCACATTACCGTATGGAGTGAGCTGTAGTATCATGGTCAGAAATTTTGGAAAAATCGAATATATGAATTGATTGTGCGTTTGTTTTCCTCATTCCATCAAATTGCTAACACCGAACAAACATTTCTTAAAGTGTAGAAAACAATTTTAAAGATTTAAAAAATAAAAATAAAAATAAAACGCTTCTAAGTAACTGGAGTTGACGATTTTTTGAAGACTGAAATTCATAAAAACAAATGAAACAGAGATGCAATATTTATATAATTTTGCCTCTACGTAAATTTTAAAACTTACATTACATACATTAAAAATCTCTAAGTTACTGGATTTCTTTTACGGAAGTATACCTTTTGATTTTGTATAAACCTTCTATTTTCTAGTAACTTCTATGAACTTATATTTCACTGCGAAGAATTATTGGTAGACTTTCCTGATTAGAAGACAACCCAGAAAGTTTTAAATTATTCCCCATAGATGTTTTTCCAGAAATATGTCTGTGACACCTGTTAAACTATTATTAATACCCCAATTAATATTTATGTTTTATTAAAATATGGGAAGTCATTAAGTGCAAGGGGAATTAATCTTGTTAGGAATCGAATTTAGTTTGAGAGTATGAGTGTCGTATATCTCAGCGTACGGACATATTGTCAAGAAATGCCACATGGCAATGTTTGATGTGATTTTGAAAAGTTCATGTAAGATGCTTATTTCGAATTTATCATCTTTTCATTCAAAATTCCAGTATTTCTAGTTTTTCAGTATTCTTACCACGAAATTATCAAAGTTTTATAAAAAATGTTTAAAATCAATGACTTTCATTGAAAGAATTTTACAAACAATGAATCTGTATGTCAAACATGTATAAGTATATATTTGTTTTCAACATATGTTTAATTTTTCTTTCCAACTGTACTGTAGCATAATGGAGTTAATTAAATTGTTTTTTAATTTAAAAAAAAGTGTGTGCGCGTTATCTTTACGCGCGGTTGAAGTAAAACGTCTTTGACGTTTACGGCACATATCACTGAAATGATTAAACTTTAACTTAAAATAAATATCATATAATTTAATTATATATATTATTCATGTACTTTACAAAGATTATATGAATGTTACATTCATATTATTCATTGTAAATAGGTACTTGAATGTCATCATAACTTTTTAGGTATGAAATTATAGGTTTGTGGTAACTATAATGTGAAACATGAATTTTACTCTCTAAATTTGCAATTTTCTTGAAAATACAGCATCTATCGTTGTACCGAAACGCGTTGCTGATTGAAGTCGAGAAGTATTCATAGTTAGATGAAATGTTTCTTTTAAAAAATCAACTAATGGCTGGGATTCTTGAGAGCGAAAATTAGCATTAAAATCTCCAGTAAGAATCATCGGTAATTCATGATAATTACTTAGAATCCAGAAAGTGTCCATGTTGTAGTATTATTCTTTAACTGTTTTCTTATTCCATTGTTCCGTCTGCAGGTTGGGTTTGAATGGGGGGAATGTCCATAGTCTAGTATTATACTTTAACTTTGTTCTTTAACTCATGTTTTCCTCTGCTTGTTGGGTTCGAATGCAGGTAGTGTAATCTTCTTTTGTGTTTTTTTCTATCACAGTATTCTTAAGCGTTGATTTCGTCTGTTGGTAGGTTGCGAAATATTATTCTGTATCCGTGTTTTTAAACTGCAGGTACTGTCTATTATTTTCGATTGATTGCAGCCAGGGTCCGTTTCTTTGTCGTGTTCCATCCCCATGTTAAACCATTCCTTGCTCCGTCTTGAGGTTGGGTTAGAATCCACGAAGTGTCCATTTGTTATTCTTTTATTTTGTTCTTAAACCGTTTGCAGCCGGTGTTTGTTTCTTTGTGGTGTTACATACCCGTATTCTTAAACCGTTGTATATATATCATTATAAATATATATATCATTACTATATATAAATATATATATATATATATATATATCATTACACTATATATATCATTCCAATATTGGTTGTTACAATATCATGCGTTCACACAAACTACATTCTTCTATATTTACTAACATTTCTTAAAATACAGCTTTTTGGCAAAATATAACAGACATGACATACATAATATTTAGGAGTTTAATGGAGTTTAATGGCCTAACGGCCAATGTAACTGGCATTTGACGAATAATAACATCACTTCGCTTCGAAACTATTGCCTATATTCATTACGAAATAGTATTCTAAGACAATTATGTAAGTAAAACACATCTGAAGACAGTAATTACTATATATCACGTACATAAGTCTATGTATTTAATTTTTTGAAGTTCTGCTAATTCAACGATCTCCATTTACTTCGCTTAGATGGAAATATAAACAACCCGAGATGCGCAGAAGCAGAAGATGTGCAGTTACCCAGTGTGGGTAGCGCCATCTGTTTGCGACAACGGCGTTAACCAACTTTCTAAGAGAAGTGTCCCCTCCTATAAATTTACCTTCATGGGATCGAAGTATGATCCTCCAACAGTGTTCTTAAACGAAAATTTCCCTCTGCTGTTTAGGTTCGTTTAATTATGGTCCCTTTAATTGTGGCTGGTTCCATCCCCTTGTTCTGTCGGGAAGTTGGGTTACAATCCAGGAAAAGTGTTCTTAAACAGACGTTTCCATCTACTGTTCCCAGGGACCGATCTACACACTTTGGGGCCCAGGGCACAGATACTTTTGGGGACCCCTGCACAAAAATTTTCCGCAGAATATTACTTAATTAAATTAAGTTAAAACCAATTCCGGTTCCATTGCAGGCAGGTTCCATTTCTTTGTGATTTTCCAAAACCATGTATTGTATATTATCCATCTAAAAATAAGGATTATCGAGAACCTCCTGTGAGGTTGGGATTACATGTAAAATATTATGTTGGATGTACCTTCAAAACGCTTATTGATATATAAATAAAGATTGATGTCTCAAAGATACGATTCTTGACTCTTTTTCTCGCCGTTTCTTTCCCTAACAGGTTCCGGGTATTTTTACATATGAATTCGGGGAACGGCGAAAGCAGATCGCAAAGGTAGGTTTTTCAGTGGTTTTTCATTTTCGGGGCACGCTTGGCGTGGAGTATGACATATACGTCACTTCCTTTACTGAGCGTTACTTCCACGAGAAAAAAAAGAAAAAATATGAGTTACTCCCTAGTCGCCACTAAAGAAGTTTTACTTAAAAAATTATTTTCATAGGTCCAAAGATTTCTTTATATTATTCAAATACTTTGTACTAATACGTTCAAACATGAATGCGTTTTCATTCGAATATTTGAACTCTAAAATCCTGATGTTGAAAAGTGAAATTGCCTAAATCTACTATTTTCAAATTAGCTATTAGTCTCTTGATCTCAGTTGAGATTTATTGATAAAAAGAAATTTTACATAGAATCCATTGACGCGTAATGCTCGAATACTCGAAATTGTTTATTAAACGTAGAACTGTTTTTCGTTTGTCATGCCATTCTATCAATTATGCTTTCAATATACGGATATCTATAATATGCGTTTAATTGTTTACTAAAACTTTACAGATTTATTGCCGCATATATTCATTTTTCTCACATTAATGATAGATGGCTGTTTGGGAAAAGTTCAACCTTCATAATGAAAATTAACACCACACAATTTGTTCCTCAATATCAGCAACAAGCATCCTAAATTATATAAAGTGTGTTTATTTACATAAATAGTAAGAAGTGTAGAAAGACGACAATTCAAGCAATACATATCAGGAGTACACAGTTTTTACGTATGGATTTTAAGAGAAAATGTGGAGCTATAGTCAAAGTAGGCAGAGATGTAACCTTCATTCTGTTTACTGTCTGAATAAATTTGCAGGTGCATAATTTCTTAATATTTGTTAGATTAATAATTTAAACGAATTAATAATTCAAGCTCATTACAGAAACATAAATTATATGGGAAAATGTTATAAAAATTCTTATTCTTTTAATCGCGGTTACATGTTCAGATAGAATCTTGGTTACTCTTTATGTTATATACATCTTAATGAACCTTTAATTAATTTTGGAGGAGCATAGAGGAATTTTTCAGAGCACTTCAATTTTGCTAAGTTATTGACATACATTAATTAAATAATGTATGTCAATAACTAAACTCCCCATACATTAATTAATTAATGTATGAGGAGCTTCTAACAGCAGTAAATTAAATTATAAATGATTTTGATTTCATTTAGTAAGCTTGGAAATGTTTTGCTCTACGGTATGTACAGGATGGTCATAAAATTGTGTGGACATGTGGACCTCTAGCATCCGCTCCGTTTATCCGATCCAGATGACATTTTCGAAATAAGTACAGAGCGATATAAGCTTAAGATTCTGTGAACAGCAATAAATTGGCGTCACGGTTAATTTTAGGTATAGAAACTCATAATTTTTTAATGGAAATGCACACTTTTCTTCCTGTCGCAAAATTCTCAGCGCACAAAGAACCCTAAAGAACTTTCAAATGGCACATGCATCACAGAAAACACTCACATACAGTTTTGGCACTTGAGTGGCTGAGTTGGATGTGATGGCATCCTGCATCTGCATTGCCTATGCTATGCATTATGTAAATTTCCTTCGTGCCTCCCCCCTCCCCCGATTATGTTTTTGTTGGCCGTTGGCAGAGATGTTTTTTGTGCGTGCATTGCACTGGCTTTTTTTTATATGCATGTACCATTCCAACGCTCTTTAAGGTTTTCTCAAACGCTGGACATATTGCGACGGAAAAAAGAGGGGTGGCGTTACCATTCGAAAATTTCGAATTTCTGCACCTGTAACTGCGACTGTGAACGCTAGTTCAACGTTTCTCAACCTGTGGGGCGCGTCCCCCAAGGGGGGCACAGAGCGTTTGCTGGGTGGGGGTGAGAAAAACCAAAGAGCAAGTAGAGATGCATTTTTTTAAAAATCCTCTTATTTATTCTCATTTTTACTCAAAAATATATCCGTTTTCTCTTAAAATGTTCATTCAAACTTTACTGATAACATTATTTTGTAGAAAATTCGACTAAATGTTCATTGTTAAAGACTAAAAACCGAATGTATGCTGAAAAATGTGAGGGGGGCGCCACCGTAAGTTAGCCTTTGTTAGGGGGGGCGCGATGTTAAAGGGTTGAGAACGGCTGCGCTAGTTTCTTTACCGTTTGTAGAATCTCGATCTGCTACCTCTGAATAACTATATCCGAAATCTACTCTCGATCAGATGAACAGAACGGCCGTTAGAGGTCCATAAATTTGCTCTAACAGTTATGTTGTGCTTGGGCATTAAACGAATCAATTCAGCAAAAGATCACTGAATATATAAAAATAATTCTTTTATTGCATCTTTACAGAAATAAAAAACGAAGAGGTCAATCAATTATACACCAATAAAATAAATCTATCCCGAAGTGTTTCATAATTATTCAATATAGCCTAATCTACAGTTGATTTTTTTTAATTGTATTTTTCCATGTAGGCTGTGAAATTGTAGGATAACAAACAAATTAAATATACGCACGTGTACAGTTCAGAATTATTTCTTAAATAATAATATTCACGTCATAATCTGCGCAAGTTTATATAAAGTTTCGTTGAATTCCATATGGCTTATTAGTTCCACTGCGTATGTGAAAATGGTCTTTGCTTTCTATTAAACAATAAAAATCATATCGAAAAAGAAGATCCAAGAACACTTATGAAAATAAGGGAATGTTAGGGTACTTTCTGTGTGACAGAACCGAATTATACTTGATGGATTAGATATGGCCCTGATGATAAGACAAGAATGTAAGCAAAGACTGTTTATCACGTAACTAGAGTACGATGAGGAATACTTTTATTTTTATTTTACTTAGGTGTATGGTGTTATTCTTTTTCTATGGTGTTTCATACAGGAAATAGTTTTCAGAGAAGAAAAAGTGTGCTGAGAGACGTAATATGATTAAACATATCATATAGCAGACATCAACCTTCAGAGCTATCGAATCTTACTACAGTTGCTATTTCAGTAAATTAGCATATTTTATTGTCATATCCTAAACTATGGTTGTGGAAGAAATGTTCAAGATATGATTTCAGTAAATAGTTCACATAAATATGCTGGTTGTTACAATATCAAAACAATAATGAAAAAAAATCATAGGGAATTGTTACATTATTTATTCATTTGAGTACTTGCACGCTGGCAGCTTTATATATACTTAACCTTTGTATCAATATGGGCGCATACTCACGCAGTCCCTGGCCAGATTTTTTGGCGCATTATAATATCTTAAATGGCATCAATTAAAATTTGGCTTTAGAATATTTCATTACAATGAGTTTGATCTGTGAGTATAATTTATTTCATTGTGTAGATGTTAACGTTGTGTTATTTAATCCTGTCTTTTTTATAATGTTTAAGATCATCTTCTTTACCCATGAAATAAATGATGAAATTAATTGTCTCTGGTAGTCTTCTGCTGTTAAAAAGCTTATACATAAAATAAAATAATTACTGTGGTTGAATACAGCGAAATAAACTCACAAAACATGTTCACACTGCTTAAGAGTAAAGGTGTTTTTGTGATTTTGTACTACATTGTGATTTTGTACTGCATTGTGATTTTGCACTACATTTTGTGTTTTTTTACGCTTTCGCGTTCTGCTAATGTGACCAAACCAAATGTGGTGTGACCAAAATGTCAGCGTCGAAGCCTGTATATCTCGTCAGCCACTCTTTAAGTTCTAATGAAGTAATCATACACTACAAAGATACATACTACAGTGCGCACCGGTTATAACGGACCTGGGATATAACGTACCTAGAAGCCAGGTCCCGATTGAAGTCCTATATTTACAATGTTATAAAGAAGGAAAACCCGGTACACTCATGGATTATGATGCCCATTCCAAACAGTATTTAAAATATGTCTACACGATATAGTTGTAATATGCCTATAGTTCGAATATGCCTGGCGAAGATTGTAAAACAGTTTCAGTAGGCGATTTTAAGATTTCGATTCCAAAGATGTGTTTTATGGTTCAAGAAAGAGTTGATTCCTGTTTTAACGCCCCTACTCTCACTAACCTAATAATTCCCCACACTTTGGCGAGCTTTGCAGTCATGGGTCTCTAGGAGTTATGCACAAGTTTCAATGCTCCCAAAAGAACTAGATCAAAACTAAAGTGAACAAATGAGCGATAAATTCACCAGTTAAGGAATCTGAAGACACTTAATTATTAAAACTACATTAAATGGCAACCCAAAATAAATTTTGACGGAATTCTGTACTTACAGGTTGTTCCAAATCGCTATTTTAATTCTAAATTGCGATTGCCACATAAATACACAAAATCGTCATGGTTACTGCATATGTTTAATGATCGCCACCTTGGCAAGACTCGGGGGGTTAATGTAGGAATCAACCTAAGAAAAACAAACGCGGCACACTCATGGATTATGATGCCCATTCGAACCATTTTTTAAAGTGAAGTATAGTTGCAATATACTTCATGAAGATTGTAAAATAGTTTAAGTATGCGATTTTAAGATAGATTTCGATTCCAAAGATGGATTTTATGAAACAAGGAAGCAAAATACCGCGCATTCATGAATAATGATACACTTTCCAATTTAATGGAATAAGGAAAAATACTTCCTTTTTTAATTATTTATATTTTTTATGGTAATACTCAGGCTCTTTAAATCATGCCTTACGGGCAGTTTACGGTCGCTTAAGGGTATTTTAAGCGAAAGTACGGTATTTTAAGCGAAAGTAAATATTAACAATAGCAACTTCAGAAACTTGCAACGTCATTTTTATCCTTTCTTGTACTACCTTCTGCTGCGCATGGAGAAATGACGTTGTTAGAACCTCTTCTCTTCATAAAGGTGCGAAGTCTGGACCAACAATTACATTTTTTTTTCAATTTTTAAAGTGGTGGCAAGAAAAGTTTGCTAAATATGTTATTTCTTGGATGGTGTCAATCAGTGTTGCAAGTATTTATTTGCCGTGATGTAGTTTTCTCATGTAGTGTAGCTTTCTTATATGAGCTCAAACTTGTCAAACTTCGATCTTGTTTGCATCATATCATGAAATAAATCGATTATTTATCCATGGAAGGAAAGTATTTTTGCACCGGTTTATGCTCCTAAATGCAACGTCATGAATTAAGATCGATTATATTGCGATTAATCACAGTATTTTGATAACCATCGTGCCTCAATATGCACGGAAAAACATAACTTGAAAGACTTGTCTGCAACACCTGTTTAGTTATGATTAATAACGCAATCGATATTCGTCAATATATTAGAAAAATGCGATCGATGTTTATTAGAAGTAAAATTTTAGACAAACGACGTCAAAGTTCGGCATTTTATTTTTTTTATAAATCATAAAGCGTTTCGTTTAATATTAGGGTATACTACAGAAATGTCCGCAGGTTGGATAGCAGGTTCAGAAAAATGAAATTAGAAATTCATGCAGTTTCATACAAAAAAATGTAGTTATGAGAGGATAAATTTTATATATTAAAGGGTTTGCTGCTAATAGGAGGTCGCTTCATCCAGCGAGAGTTACATATACTGTCTTGATGTTAAGAAAAAAGAAACTCTTTCGTTTGGCACTAAAAGGTTTCAAGTCCATGACGAATCGTTAGTTACTCAAGAGATGTTTGCTTGTTCTATGGCAACCCTACACGAGGGCATCTGCCTATGGGGGTACCTTAGGGGGAATATTTTTGAGGGGTTCTAACACGCATTCACGTTACAACTGGAGAAAAACGCCTTAAACTCCAGACCGTTAAATTGACAGCTGCGTGACAGGCCCTAACCTGGGATCTTCACACTTCGGCCACCTACCAGATACAGTGTCTTATCCATTCAGCCATGGTGAAGCCGTTACTCAAGAGATGAAGCTGCCTATCTTGCTAGCTTGTGCTGAATCTCCAAAGGCTTTTAAACACTTTTCCACAAACTTGAACAGTTGGTGTACACCCTTTTTGCCGCAAGTACTTTAATTGTCAAAACATTTCAAATAACATCGTCTTTCTTGAGCACAAGTTATAGTAAATGGAAGGTTAGCAAATGCTACATCTATCATTTTCGATTACGAGTATTATGTTATAAATGTCTATAATAAATACTAATTTTATTGTTTTTTATTAAATTCAAGACATTTCTAAAATTCACTTCGACGAGTGACTGTCCATAGACGAAAGTGAAAATTAAACTTTATTCCGGAATGATGAAAACAATATACGCGGCTTTCACCGGATAGTACATTTAATGAATAGGTTCAGGTATTCAGCTTCCAAGAGAGTACCTATTGAACTAACAGGTGTTTTATGAATTTATTAATTTCAGTAAATTAAGTTTTTGAAACTAGCATTATGCCACATATCACTAACACATTTTTGCAGAGATGAATATATTTTATTAGATACTTCAACTGAGTAAGTAATATAATAGTAATGATACTGCGATACACAATATGAGAATTCCAATAAATTAAAAATCACTTTTTTTTACAAAAGTACACTGCTTACAATGTGGAATTTTGCTCACAAACAGACAGTTTTATCAGTCTTCCTTATATTGCACGGTTCAGTAATACAGAACACAACGCTCGATTAAAAACGATTTATTCAATAAAAAGTTTTACTTAAGTACTTAGGAAAGAAGAAATGGTTTTATGCACTGCTAAAACACTAGGCGAGCGCCCTATAACGAATTCGTTTCTATTTATAATTTATAACGAAATGAAATTTCTCCTTGCATTGCAGTAATACCAATCTGTCTGGAAATGGTGAAAGTAACGTTTGAGCAGCTATCAGAATATCCAGATTTCTTTTTTTCTTCTCTGATAAAAGAAATGGGAAAGCTTATCCATGTCTGCTTGGAAGAAAAGAAACTCTGTTGATGGATTGGTGAAAGTTACTAGGAAAGATTTTACGGTATGGCAGTATCAAGTTACGGGATCGTGATAGACATTCTTTTCTTTTGAACAATGTTATGACACGTTTTACAGTACTGCCATTATTTAAAATCTTTAAAATTGTGCTATAATATGTGAGACTAAATTAATGTTTTATCAATTTTTAAAATGATTCGGTTCAATACTACTTTGTTCTGTTATACCTGCATCATTTTATACTTTTGCGCGAACAAAAATTATGTGTTCACTGTACCTTTCGAAGTGTATGTATAGCAAATTTGTTAGAAATAATTTAATAGGAATATATAACTTATCAAACCTTATTAAAATTTAATTATTTTAGGTAATACTTACAGTATTTACATTTTTTAAAATAATTCTACATGGAAACAATTTTTTTTTTAAATTAAGTACATGTTGGTTGGCCATATGTTTTTCTAAAACAAACATGCAAGATGTGAATATTCACACAAAATCATTAAGTTTAGAGAAACCTGAAATCTCAATTGTTTTGTGTTTTTGAGAAAAAAAAATCTTACAGTATTTAAACCCCTTTCCGCCTTTTCCCGAGTTGAATTCGGGATGGCGAAATGCACCGTCCTGGCTCATCCCGAGTGTAGCTCGGGCAATATGAATAGATTTGTTTTTACATTAAATTTTTGGAAATTTTGTAAGCGAGTGGGACTAATATGTTGAACAAGATAATATTTTTATGCTTATTTTCAAATATACTTGACATTTTTTATCCATAATTCCGAAATAAATTGAGCCTGGGAGGGGCTAAGTAAAAATCATTTACAAACATATCATCAGTTCTAACAAACATTTTGGCTGATCCTACAAACATTTAAATTTTACTAAACACATATTAGCAAAGCAAATTATCTTTTATTTATTCAAAATATTACGGATTTAAAGAACATTTAATGATTCTTCTGTTAGCATTCATTGTGGAAGAAATGTCTTTCTACATCGGTAAACATTCTCTGTTATTGGAAATTTTTAAAGCAGCAATAAAATAGAGATGTAATTTATTCATGTGTAAGCTTTCTTACTTACAAGAAATACATTTATCTAGTTTAGGCGAACATTTATTCAAAACGTGTGTTAATTTTTTTCTTATTTGAAATACACAATGGATGTGAAATGATATTCCCGTTCCCACCCGAATCCCAAAAGTTAAACTTGTGACGGATATTTGTACCTTGGCGTATTATTAACTTGATATGAAGTATTTTCTAAAACATTCCGAATTGGAATATATATAAATCAAATTGGCATATTTTAGGTATGAAGAAATAGAGTTTGAATCTGATTTTGAGCATGGACGTATGCCAGACGAGACGAGTGTATTTTGCATTAAGGCAAGCGTGCACTAGGGGTATCTGACTAGGGCTGGTGACTTGGGCGGTGGGCTTCTTAAGGGGTACTAGTGCGCATTCACATTACACGTGGAGAAACCGACCGAAACTCCAGATCGTTTGATCGAAACCCGCATGGTAGGCTAGAACCCTGGACCTTCATTGTATTGTTGTTTTCCCGTGTTGATGTGTGTTACTGAAAAGAGAGTTGCATAGATATTCCAGCAAGGGAAATGATTAAATAACCCCTTCAACTTAGCGATCGTTTTAGCAACTCTGCGACAAATTTGGCTACTTAGACGACCAAAAGAAAATTCTTGAAAGTAGTGTAACATTCGCTATATCTCAATTAAGAAAGAAGTTACGCGAAAGATCGAGAAATATAACTTCACGGCCTGCTTGTAAATCTATAAATGCCAGATTCTCTCGCTGCATTATAGACTTCCGATATAGAAAACAGAGCAATACAATCAACATTGTGTTTTTCAACTTAGTGTTGTTTGCTGTAATAGTTAATGATTTGCTGTTGCAGGTGTTACTATACTAGAGCTTCGATTGGTCAAATGATGCATAGTATTCGCATTTCGAGCTTATTGCACTATTTTAGCCTACACCCGTTGAATAATTTTCATACCAATATAAATAATATTTCTAAAAATTTACACTGTCATGCATAGAACATAAGTTATTTGTGTACCATTTAAAGCATTTTTACCTTATATACTTTTCATAACGATACACTTTCAAATTTCAAGATACATTTTACCTTTTATTCCTGTTCATCTTTCTTATTTGTACGGTTTTTTATTTATGTCTAAAACATATGATTTAAAATGATTTATTTTCGAAAAATGATTCTAATGTCAAAGTATCCTAAAATCTGTTTTTGTTTTTAATACTTTTTGAGCTATTGGCTGAGGTTCGTCGTAATTAACTGCGGTTTGCCGTATTCGCTAGGTTTTGCTGTAAGAAAAATATAAAAAATATTTAAATTTCAACGGCTTTGCTATTTGTCATTAGATTTGATCTGTACGATATGCAATAAAATTTAAAAAAATTTGGCAAAACCTCAAGTTGTGAGCCAGAAACTTATGGATTAAATTTGGCAATTCTCCCTCCGAAGAGGCGTTGCTTATTCGCATTGTATCTTTATTTTTATTGTACTTTGCAGTTTTAGTGTTTTTACATTAACATTGGCTAGCTGGAGGGCGTTACATAATTTTACATTGCATTATAATGAACACGGATCTTTCAAGCTGCTTTTTGTAAGCACAATAGACCTTATGTAATAATTTATTGAGAAAGCTATGTTTACAAATTTAAATACTTATATATCTATATGTGTGCGTATATGTGTTATTTTAAAACCATTCGTTACCCACAAATACGAGTTTTAATATATTTTACATATTCAGTTACCTGTAATAGATTCCGATGCATTGCATTTTTGCAACAGAAAAATGGAATTTTCCTGTGCTCTCCAGAAATGCCATTGCATTTCGAAATGGCAAAAGAAATGTTTGAGCTGCTATCGAGATATCCAAAAACAATATATTTTTTTTTTATTCTCCTGATAAAAGAAATGGGAAAGCTTATCCGTGTCTATTTCGAAGAAAAGAAACTCTTTTGATGGATTGGCTGAAGTTACTGGGAACGGTTTTACGCGATAGCAATAACAGGTTACGGAATTGTTACGGAAACTCCCCCCCCTCACTTCCATTCCCAATAAAAGTCATATTGTACTCATAACATTTTTAAATTTAAATATTTCGATTTTTTTTTTATTTCTGCTTTCTGTATTATTTATTTGTTTTGTGAAACTATTATTAAAATGTCACTTTAAGTACTTTTGTCGTTTTATATAAACCTACTTACTTTATCATTCTTTAAAATGCTAATACAAATGGGAAAAGTTTTGTGGCAGGGGAGAGGTATTTTTTATTTTTTATTTAAAAGGACACTGTGGATATTACTTGATTTCTAATCAAGCGTACAATCATGATTCTATAACGTCATATTTAAGTCAGGTTTCAGAAATTGTACTGATTCGTAACCGGTTTTATTTATAGTCCTAGCGGCAGATATGTACTGATTTTCATGACCGGATCATATGTGTAATTCACATATATTGTCAGTTTTCCACTCCCATCTGTTTAATAAAAGATAGTACATTATATCTGCTTTGTTTTATTTACGCTTAGTTTTAATATGTTCTTGTTCATACAATATAGTCGGTAATGTTCAAATGCAAATGTTGTACGGGAAAGACATTTTGTATCAGCAGGGATTATTATTCACTATAAAATAATAAATATATCAAAAATGTGATTCAGATATTTTCAAATATTATTTAACAAATGATAGTTAGTAACTTTTATCTGCAAGAAAATAATGTTTGCTAAAGTTGTCGAAAATTTTGAAATGATTTTATCTAATAAAGTTGTTATTCAACATTTCAATAGTGATTTTACTGCTACGTTTTCTTTTAAAAATATTAATGTCACACATTGATCTTGGCATAGCATAAATAAGAACTATCTGAAATACAAGAAAAGAAATTGAGCAAAACATGTAAGTGTTTTAATTTTATAGTTTTACTGGAACTCCAACACAATATAATTCACTGTTTGTTTACACAAATTTAAATTAATTAAAAAATATTATTTAAATTATTTTACAAATATTGTTTAAATTCTTTTTTAATTTGAAAACTTTTAAAAAGAGATATTTCATAACATTCTTGAAGTATCTGTTTATAAAAATTGAATCATGTTCTTTTAGAGAGAAGAGTACGACAAGAGGAAAGAAGTGGGTGGAATGTTATAAAGAAATTAGATGTCCACACTGCAATATGAAGTAAAAGTTGGTCAGTATGATCAAACAGTTTGAACTGTTTCTATCTAGTGTGTAAAATAAAGAAAATTTAAGATTTATTTCTCTAAACATGAAACTGTATAAATATTTTCTTATTCTATAGGAAAGGGCACTTTTTTTCTTTAACTGCAAAAGTTTTATTCTTAGTGCTAAAAAATATTATAAAACAGAATTTCGTTGAAATTTTATAAGCAATCATTGTTGATGACAGATCTATTGTACAACTTTTAACAGAAAAAGAAGTATTTGAAGCGGAATGACGAAGAATAGGCGTACAGAAATTTCGTTTTGCTTTTTATATTCCCGCTGAATGCAGGCGCATAAAAAAAGAAAAAGACTACTGTACCCACAATCATCTTCATGTTGCTATCGGAGCAATGAAATATTAATGCCTAAAGCAAGAATTATAAGAACTCAGCCGCACATAAACAGGGAAATAGAAAAAGAATCCTCAAAACCAGGAAACATTCGCTGGCTCAGTTCTGTTTCATGTTTTATTGTTAACAAGCTGAAGTACCCGTCCTCGACGGGTTAGTGAATGAAAATTTCGAAAAAGCAAGAAATTTCGTCAGCATTGTAGGAGTACACAGAATGGATGTAGTATGTTGCCAAAGTAAAGAAAGCGAAGTTATAATTTTCATGTATTATTAAAATATTACAGGTTAGAGAGTAACTAAGTAATATCATTTCATTCGCTTTAGTCGTAATTATGGGATGCGCGAACGAATATTTACGCATATTGAAATAATTTTCGCAAAATCTCAAAATTTAATCAACATTTTTGAAAAATTTGAAGCCTAGAATTTAAGTTGAGTGACAACCTATCATGTCACCCAAATTCGTTTCATTCCCTGCAGTTTTATTTCGCGATGCTGGAACAAATTTTCAGCATTTTAAAACGATTTTCGAAAAATCTAAAAATGAAAGCAAAATATTTTTAAAATTCAACGCCTATAAATTAAGATTAGCAACTACCTATCATATCACTAAATTTCGTATCATTCGTATTAGTCGTTATTACGTGAAGTTTGAAGAAATCATCATTGAACGTATTTTGCGAGAATTTTCACAAAATCTCAAAATCTAATAAAAATGTTTAAAAAATTGGACTCCTATAGTTTATGTTGAGCAACCATCTATCGTGTGACCAAATTTCATATCATTCGCTTTAGTCGTTATTACGTAATACGGGAACAAAGATTCACTCAGTTTTAAACGATTTTCACAAAATCTCGAAATCTGATGGATTTTTTTTAATTAGATGCTTATAGTTTAAGGTGAGTGACCACCTATCATTTCACCAAATATCATTTTTTCACCTGTGCAGTTATTACGTGATGTGCGAACACAAATTTACGCAGTTTGAAATGATTTTCGCTAAATTTCAAAATCTAACCAAGATTTTTTTTTAATTCGACGCCTATGTTTTAAGTTGAGTGACCACCTATCATGACACCCAATTTCATATCATTCGCTTCAGTCGTTTTTGCGTGATGCTTGAATACAAATTTACGCAGTTCGAAAGGATTTTCGCAAAATCTCAAAATCCAATCAGAATTTTTTAAAAATTGGACGCCTATGTTTTAAGTTGAGTGACCACCTATCATGACACTCAATTTCATATCATTCGCTTCAGTCGTTTTTGCCTGATGCTTGAACACAAATTTACGCAGTTTGAAACGATTTTCGCAAAATCTGAAAATCTAATCAAGATTTTTTAAAAATTCGACGCCTATGTTTTAAGTTGAGTGACCACCTATCATGACACCAAATTTCATATAATTCGCTTCAGTCGTTTTTACGTGATGCTTAAACAAAAAAAGCGTCACGGACAGAATGACAAAACGACAGAATGACAGAATGACAGAATGACAGACAGACAAACTTTGTTTTGAGGGTCGCATCGGATTCCCGGGTGCTTGAAACGGATATAAATCGCAAAATTTTTGAATTCCAAGAAATGTACAGACAAAAGTCTAATTTTATTTATATAGAAAAATTAATAATCGTGTTTTCAAAATGTTTAGGCGTACACAGGTCGTATATGGCAAAGTGTAAATGGTGCAAACATTGCAAGCAAAGGTAGAAATTTATTAGCGCATTTATTCGCGTTCTAACGCGTATTCACGTCACATCTCGAGAAAACCGCCTAAACCTTTAGACCGTTAAACCGATAGCCTCACAATCGGTCAGAAACCTGAAATACTACTTCAGCTATCTATTAGTTTGAGTTTTAACTACTCTGTTTTAGGGTAAGCCTATAATGGTAAGGGATATCTGCCTACGGAGAGGGGAGGGAGGGAGTTTCCTTGATCGAAGAACTTTTTAAGGACTGTTTTTTGGAAACATTTTAAGAATTCCAACACGTATTCGCATTACACGTGGAGAAAACTCGGCCATCTGTGTTCAGTGTCTCATACTCTCGTCTATTGGCAGGTGCATGCACTAATTATTAAAAAGGAACTAACAAATAATTTCCCCTAATTTAATTGAAATGCCGCTCTTGTATTTTCTGTGTTGACGTCTCTTTCAAGCATTTTTACAAGAGGCCGTAGGATGAAGATGATACGAAGAGCGTTATTTGTAAATGATTCTTCCAATGTGACAACGCTTTTATTGAAGAACAGCATGATTTTGGTAGTTGCATAGCAATATTTTGAACCAACTGGAATTGATTATAAATACCACATACAAGCGTTAATAGAGATCCTTTCGTATTCAACAAATTTTATTATTTACTTGGCCACTTTTAGAGTTCATAGTTTTTTTTGTGTCAATCTTAAGCAGCGTATCCACTTGCACAGCCTCCTGACAAGGTGCCTCATTCAGTTGTGGGCTGTGGAGAGCTCGCTCTTTTCCACTCAAGTTGCACAATAGAAGATTGAGGCATCAGGAGTCAACCCGAACGAAAGTTCTCTCAGTTTCTCTTCATTTATCTTGATCCACTTTGCAGTGAACCGACCACAATTACAACCGTCTCCACTAAACACGCTGCTCTTAGTGAGACACTTTTGAGCATGGACATTTTACCGACGGGATTTGGTTCATTGCGCGGCAAGCCTTGACTCGGGACTGGGTATCTGTTGTGATTAATGCTGGAATTAGTTAATTATAGATATCAAATGATCAAAATAATATTCCACTACAACCTGCCGGATAGTTTCCCAGGAAACCCTAAAATACATGATTACTCAGAAAAACTAAAACTGAGGTGGATTTACTTTCTAACTTCTTTCAAGTGGCATTTAAATTAGTGATCATCGCCTCGAGAGCATCACACAATTTCAAATAACATTTCTGCAAAATTCACAAGAGGAGATCTGGTGGAGATGTGTTCTTCGGTGATAATTTTGTGAAAATATTTAGTAAGAGAGGCAAAGATCATGTCATAGGTTTATCCCGATAAATACTATTCATCCCTTCAGAAGCACATCCAGACTTTCAAAACTGTACTCGGAAGATCTGCCTGCCAACCAGAAACTTATAGAAGTATATATAGGATCAAGCTGCCCATCAAGCATTTCTGGCACTCTCCGGACAAACAGACGGAAAATCGAACGTTTCAAGATCTCATGCCTATTTTTTATTCGTCTTCATAGCTCGTATTTTAGGAGGCAACTGAAATTTTCTTTTCAAGGGGACACTTTTTTCGCAGTGTTTTCCCCCTGTTTCTTCACTGGAGTACATTAATTTTATGCCCCATTTTCATATAATCTGAAACCTGTGGTTGGATAACGTAATCTATCAAAACCCTCCTTACGTCCAATCCATTTCCAGGGGAATGGATTTCTGTCTGCACCTGTTCTTCAAACTCCGACCCTCATCTCCTGGAGGCCTTACATAGTTTTTGCTTAACTTCGCTCCTTTTTATTTCCAAATCTCATTTCACTCTTCATTCAAACTCTTCACCTCTCTCTCTCTCTCTCTCTCTCTCTCTCTACGCTATCATAGTATCCTCTTGTTCTGGCGCTGGGAGACAGCTGCTCGACCCGCGGCTGCCTCTCGTGGATACGCGTTTAATTTTTGTTTTTGAACAAAGCTTTTTAACTGCATAAATAGACGAAGTAGAACTTTAAAAAGAAAAATCAATGAAAACTGTTCACTAAAAAATTCATAAACAAATTTTCTGATGAAGGACATTTTCAGGCGTCTGTTTCTCTTCCCAAATCCAGTTACTCTAAAGAGAAGACAATTCGAATGTTGAATTTGTCCGAACAAAACTATATATGCATGATACGTAAGAGGAGTTTCGAAGTTCTTTATCGATGCGCTACGTAATAAAGTATTAAGATGGAATTAAGTCAAAGCACAGCTTCTCTCTTATTCTCGGCATGAAAATATGTTTACGGGACTAAGAGAACGCGCTTTTTGGCAAATAAAGTAGATTAAATTAGTGCTTCCGTTGAAGGATGCTTCCCACCTATTCAAAAGAAATTGATTTGATTTCAAGACTGCTGTCTGGTGAGAGGTTTTTCTTTGAGATGTTTTACTGAGCTTATGTGGAACTCGTGCCTTCTCTAGAAGCAGAGTTGTGCACTTAATAATTCTACAGAAAGTTATGCTTTATCAAGATGAAAATCCATTATATTTCTTCTTTTTTAAACCATTAATTGGGAATATATTTTTTAACTTTTGCTCTTTCCATAAATTAAATATAGTTAGAGATAAAGGTATTCCATTTTCTATTGTGAGGAGATCAATATATTCCATTTTCTATTGTGCGATATTTACTGTTTTTTTTTAATACTCGTAACTTAATCGTCCAAATGCAGAAGTGAACTATACACATAACGTTATAGTTTTAAATTTGATTTTACTGTATGAAATGTGCGTAAATTCAAATACTTATGCCATGTATTTTTAATATTGAATTACTAAACTACTTTCAAATTTTTGGAATGTTATTATCGCATTATAGAAAAGTCATCGTTGTTATTATACAAAACAGAGAAAGAAAGCGCATTAATGATTCGTTACGAAGAGACTTTCACCAAACGATCTATAATAGTGATGATATTATTCTATTAAACATTTATAATACTATTCTAAAGATGATGAAGCTGTACGCATCTAGTGACGAAAGTTCTATTATTTTAATCCTGTGAAGAATTCAGTGAAAACTGATCTTCTCTCTCTTCATTAGTTTACAATCCATAACAGTGGAATTTGAAGCAGAACTGAAACTTAACGGATTCATATAGTTCTTTTTCGGAGTGAAGTCAGGAGTAGAAAGGGTTAGGAAGATTCCATATAAAGACTGGATAATTCCACATAAGATTTAAGTTGTCAGGTTGAATAGTTATTTCTAACGATGCAATTTTGATAAAAGAACTTTCAGAGTCATTTATTTCAAAGCCACAACTTTTCGGTAATTAAAAATGTCTAGTAATTAGGCTGGCAAGTATGAATTACTCCAATTTCATCAGCATTGGTGACCAATGCTGATGCACAGTCAAAAAAAACTTTTTTTGACTGTGCTTAGATAAATACTGACAAGGTTTGTGAAATATTTATGAATAACTAATCTGTCATATTTTTAACTCACTTGCAAATGTGTCTTTGTATTAGAATTTCCTTTTCATAAAAATAATGGCTTCAATTAAATATTTATAGATACAGTTAAATGAAAAATAACGAACGTCTTTTAAAAAACTCTTAAGCAATTCCACTCATTTGTTATCTCTTCTAATTTAGTACTTACTCTAAAACGCAGAAGACAATTCCAAAGACACATTTGTCAAAACAACGTTACATGATACATAAATACATTCTAAAGCTCTATTCCGAGGCTGAACATAATAAAATATTGAACTAGAATGAAATCAGAACACAACTTCTCTTTCATTGTGAGCATAAAAATTTGTATTGGATCTAATAGAAAGCGCTTTTTGGCAAATAAAGCAGATTGAATTAGTGATTCCTTTGGAGAATGTTTCCCACCTATTCGATAGAGCTTGATTTGATTTTGAAACTCTGCAGTACGGCGAGAGGTTTTCTTTTGAGATGTTTGATTGAGTTTATGTGAAGCACGTGCCTCTTCCAAAAGGAAAGTTGCGCTCTTAATAGTTACACAGAAAGTTATTTTTTGTCAAGCAGAAAGTCCATTAGACATTTTCTTTTTCTTCAGAAAACATTAATTTTCTAAAAATATATTTGCTATTTACGTTCATTAATACTGCTGTGAATCAATTTATTGTTTAGACGTCGTAAATCCATTAAAGACTATATTTCAGCATTCCATGTCTGGATAAGAAAAAATGTCACCGTAAAACATTGAAGAGTTCATGTTTAGAAAATTTTAAGGTCCTTCTGGCTGGAAATGATTAAGTCGCAAACATTTGAACACGTACTTTACAGCTTATTATATACAGAAATAATTCATATTAGTACGTGGATCTAATCCTTATTCACCTCTCCAGATGAATTCACCTGATACTAGTCTTACGCATTGCACTTCGACCAATTTCTGTTACATATGTCAATTCATAACAATATGGCTAGTCACAAAAGCAAAGCAAATTGAATACATCCTGAAGTTTAGCTATAAATTTGATTAGTTCTAAATTAGTTCTAAATCTCAAGATCGCGAGACTGTGAGTTAAATATTTAGAACTTAACTAAATTTTTAAAGTGTTATTTTTTTCCAAATATAGTTGGTAAAAAAAAATATATATATTATTTAATTTACAACAATTTTATTTAAGAGATACGATATTATGTTATTTTTATAGCCATGAAATGATATGATACGTGATTTCAAAACACATGACGAAATTTATAATTTTAAATACTTTTATACGGAGAGATGACAACCTTTTCACCATGAAATGGAATACGGTCACTCTCACTAAACAGCACATTGTCATTTTTCTGTAGGATGAAAATTTCTTATTTTATTAGCATTTCCTTTGAAATGTTATTTAACCCTTTGAATGGGGTAAAATTTAAAATGCCATATACTGATCTCTAGTTTACACTGCAATAGAACAACGTTTTAGTTTACTAAGGCCATCGAATATTATGTCATACTTTCAACTTTAACGTTTGTATTTAGAGCTTATTTTCTATTAAATGTATTAGGTTGTAACGAAAGTTACCCGCCATTGCAAATATGGTCTGAGCAAACTGTTCGCGTTGGCGTATTTGTACATATTTGGTCAAACGATTTTTTTATTTGAAAGAAAGAGAGTTGCTTTAGAGCATCGTGTTGTGGAATCTGTTGAAAACATCGTTATCATTAAGTACAAGGTGTTTGAAAGGAAACTATCACTCTACCTGATCAAAACCATCATTTACTCCCAGTTCTATAGCAAAAAGCCAGCTTACGTATGTCAAAGAATCATGTGTACAGCTTTAGGCACTAATGTTGTATCCTATGACACAGTGAAGGTTTGGTACCGAAAGTTCAAAAACAAGAACTATGACATTCAAGAAGCAGAGCGCTCTGGCCGGCTAACTGATGTTCATGAGTCCCGTGTGGGAGAACTTGTGGAAAAAAATCGGTTTTCAACAACTCGAGAGCTAGCTAAGAAGTTACTCTATTAGTCGCGCTATGCCCCTTAGTAGTCCCGTACATTACATAAACTTGAAACATAAGCTCAATCTTTGGGTGTCGCATAAAATGACTGAAGTAGGTTTGGCGGAAAACTTTCGTTACAACTTGATAGTTATTATTTTTCATACTGTTAAAATCACATAAGCTCAGAGAACTCCCACAAATTTTCAAAGAATAAATCATACATTTTAATTTTTTCTTTTAAAATATGTTCATTGTTTTCGTTTTAATTTCATTAAAATTTAATTTTGGGATCGGATTTAACCTGTTCACGCCTATCGAATAGATTGAACACCTGCCCCCCCCCCCCATCAACTCCTTTCCCTCTCTCTTACCTACCCACAAAACAGAACTTGCTGTGGAATGGGAACAACTTTTCGTCCTTTTTCCAAACACTCAGAAATTAGTTTTCAATCTTGAAAGTTTGCCAGTTAAATGAGAAATCCTATCCTTAAAGTTATGCATTCCACAAAAATCTCTAATTTAATACGATTCAAAAAAAGAAAATGTTTGCACATTTATCGTGGTAATCTGCGTAAACCTTCTTAAACACTTGGGAAACGAAAGTAATTTTCACAAATGTAAATCTTCAATTAGAAATAAGAAAGTTGTGATATTCGGGATTAAAAATTTTCTCGCGAGGATTTACTAACCACGAAACTTATTTTAGATTTCTGTTTTATTTATATGCCGAGCTTTGAACATAGCAACAAATAAATATTAAAAAGCTAAAACATTTAAATAAAAAAGTTAAACAAATATGTTTCTTATTCTACATATATTTTTTAAAGGACTCTGTTTAAGTTAACAAACTATTTTTTTACAATCCGGAAACATTAAAAATATTTTCTTTACCTATCTAAGTAACCTTTGAATGTTAAAATTATGTATGGCTAAAAGAAAAATCTTTTTATGTTACAAAACAGTTTATAAATGTTACTTGCTTTTTAATGCAAATACGTATAGAATAATTCTTGTTTTCCTGCAGAGCAGAATTATATTACGGTTGATTAAGCAAAAATGTTTTTACCCTTTATTTTCGAATAGTGAAGCTAGAATGATTTCTTAAAATTGGAATACGCTTCAAATATTTACTTGCATTTCATAGAGGAAAATATATTTATTTTAAACGCTGAAATAAATTTATTCCTAATGCAGTGAGATTTCCATAAAAAAATGAAAGATACGAAAGATTTTACCTATTTTTTAGGAATTCTTTATTGGTGTTAATCAAAAAAATTTAATTTGTTGTAAATTTAGCTTTCATCTTATGAATTTGACCTTCGTATATTTTCGTAATTTGAATAATTATTTTATTCAAATTACGAAAATATTTTCTTGAATTCTAGTTTATTATATTATATAAACTTTAATTTGGATAATAATTTATAAACTTTTACTAATTGGGTTTTTCAGAATGTAATTTAAGTTCTTTAAATGAAATGAGAAATGTAATATTTAGGGAACAATGGATGTTCATATTGTTACGAATTTTCGGGGAAACCCGCTGCTCTGGGGCCTAAAATGGTTTAAAATTCGTATTCTACGCTTCAAATAGATAAATTTTGCTTTTTGTTGCATCAAAATCGGCCAATTAGAACCGGAGATACGGAGGTTTCGGTTTCCCATTCAAATATATGGGATTTCTAGAAAACTCGAGAAATATTAGTCCTAGAGCTTAGATCTCTTCACTTTTGAGGACTTATTTTTGGCGCCAAATTTGGCGATATTTCGCCAAAAGTCGCCAAGCTTGGCGACTTTTTGGTCATTTGGCGCGATTTTCCCAATGGGGCCTGGAAGTTGTTTTTCCTGCATTAAAAACGCATAATAACCTAACATTTCTCTTCTATAACGTAATCAAAATTCACGCTTTATGTAGAACCCTCGAGAAATTGACTTTTCTGGAAACCTCTTGTACCTCCTGCGTCGGCTATTTATAGAAGCGGGCATCGCCCCGAAGTCAGTCAGTGCGAGTTGAGCATTCAATGTGTGAAGAGCTCTCAGTACGCTTGTTTTGTGTGAACTGATAGTGCTATAGAAGCTGTGTTTTAGCTTGCTTTGTGAAGCTGTTTTTAAAGTGCTGTGTGCAAATTCTTCATTGCTGTGTCTTAAGGGATAGTGTACTATATCCCTTGAATATTTCCACGGAATTTTAGCCTGTAAAAGTGACTTATTTTGTGTGAGAAATACAGCATTTGTGAGAGCTTCTGCTCCAAGCGGATTGTTAAAAGCACGTTACTGCTAGATTGTGCTTGTGTATTGTGTACAGCTGATTGTTCTACGAAGTTCTAGAAGCAATAAAGTTTGTGTTCCATCCTGACAAGTGCCTTTTTACTTGAACTTTTTACACCAACTGGACTTTAGAACGACGAACCCCAGGAGTAGCAGAGTAATTCCGCAACATTTGGTGTCAGAATCGGGGTTCTAAAGAAAGACTTTAATTTTCCAGTTTATGGTTTTGACTAGACAAAAAATGGAAGAACAACTTCAAAAGCTCATGAATATGATGCAAGAAATGAAAGCCGGACAAGACGAGATGAAAGCCGGACAAGACGAGATGAAAGCCGCACAAGAACAGATGAAAGCCGGACAAGACGAGATGAAAGCTGGACAAGAACAGATGAAGGCGGATTTAGAGAAGAAAATTGAAGCAGGACAGACCGATTTAGAAAAGAAAATTGAAGCCGGACAAGAACAGATGAAAGCGGATTTAGAGAAGAAAATTGAAGCCGGACAAGAAGGAATGAAATTGGGATTGGAGAAAATGGAGACTGTTTTGGGAAAATTAGAGAAATTCGAAAAGAGTGTGCAGGAAAATCAAGAGATAATGGAGAAAAGAATGTCGCTCATAGAAGAAACTCAAACGAAATATGAACAAAGAATTGAAGGAAAAATAGAAGAAAATGTTAAGGAATTGCAGCAAGATATTTGCAGAATGCGGGAAGAATTTAAGAATAAAATTGAGGAGAAACTAAACTGGAAAGAAAATATAGTTTCGAAAATACATGAAGAATGTGAAGCTAAAATTGAAGAAAAATTGGACTCTCTCGTAAAGCTGGGAAAGTTACCCGAAAACATCAGGTTATCTTCACACCGCCCAGCAGTGAAACTTACTGCCTATGACGGAAAGACTCCCTGGGAAGCTTACAAGACCCAATTTTCAATCGTCTCCAGAGCCAATGGTTGGAGCGAGTCCGAGAAAGCTAATCAACTGGCCGCTTCCCTTAGCGGAGATGCAATTAATGTATTGCAAACTATCGGAGCGACGAAGATAGGAGATTTTGACGCCCTTGCCAGTGCCTTGGAGATGAAATTCGGAGAGAAGTGCCAGAAAGAATATAGTAGAATCCAACTTAAGTCAAGGATGCAGAGATCTGGCGAGACCCTTCAAGAGCTGGCTTCGGACATAGATAGGCTGTGTCATCTAGCCTACATGGACCACCTTGATAATGTCCGAGAAGAAATGGCGGTGCGTCATTTTATTGAAGCCATCCGTGATCGAGAAACCCAAAAGGCACTCATGTTGGAGGATTATCAGTATTTGAAATCTGCTCTCGTCTTCGCAATGAAGCTAGAAGCGGCTCAGCGGGCCGTCAGGAAAGATCGGCATGCTGTTAGAGCTGTCACGGTCCAAGAGGCAGCTGACAAAGACACAGAGAGCGTCGAGAACAGGTTGAAGAGAATTGAAGATCTCATAGAGCGAAAATTAAGATCCGATAGAACGAGAGATGGTCGAAAGAAAGTGAAATGCTGGAAGTGTGGCGATGAAGGCCATGTACAAAAGCATTGTGGTCGAAAGTCTTATGACCAGCAAGAGAAATCTAAGAACATGAAAGAGGGAAACTAGGAGGTGGCCATCTCGCGGGGCGGAGGTTGCCATATAGTCAAAAGCCCCACCTAAAAGTCTTGCAGATATCATCAGTGAATGGTGGCAGTAATAGACTCTTCGTACAGGGATACGTTAATGGTTCCCCATGCCACATGGTGATTGATACTGGAGCGAACGTAACCATCATAAGGACGGATCTGGCCAAGAAATTAAATTTGAAGATTATCTGGACTCTGTCCTCGCTGACCCTCCAGACTGTGACAGGTGACAAGATCGAAGTGGGCGGAAAAGCGCAAGTAGAAATCACGTTTGGAAATGCCAGATACGACCATGTGGTATATTTCGCTAATATTACAGACTCTTTTATTCTCGGAGTCGACTTTTTAAAATCGCACAAATTTAACTTGGACTTTAAGAATAATGAGCTTCGTTCAGACTCAGAAGAAATAGCTGCGTTCGATATTAGAAATGAAACTGTTTTGCCTGTTCAGCAAATAATAGCTCAGACTGATATCACTCTACCTCCCAGAACTGATTCCATAATTTCTGGAACAGTAAAAGAAAGCAATAAATTCCGTTTTGGATTAATCGAACACCCAAACAATAGTGATTCCGTCAAAGGAGTACTTGTGGGAGCAACACTTGTGGACTTGTCGAGGACAGAAATTCCAGTTAGAGTAGTAAATGTGACGGACAAGTCGAAGGTGATAAAGAAAAATGAAGTGTTGGCGACATGCACTCCTGTTACCTGCATTAATAAGAACATTAACCAAACGACAGCTAAATCTTCCGAGTGCCTGACGAAGGAATTAATACAAGACGTGGAGTTAACGGCAGAACAGAGAAGCGCTGCGGAGAAAGTAATAGCTGAATTTGAAGACCTCTTCTCCCGAACTTCGGGTGACTTTGGCCGTACGAGCTTAACTCAACATAGGATAGATACAAGCAGCCATTCTTCCATCAAGCAACATCCTAGGCGGCTGCCGTTTGCTAAGCAAGAAGAGGTGAGCAGACTTGTAGAGGAGATGCAGCGTGATGACGTCATCGAGCCGTCGACTAGTCCCTGGGCCTCGCCAATTGTTTTGGTCCGAAAGAAGGATGGTTCCACCCGGTTCTGTGTTGACTACAGACGTCTGAATGACATTACCAAGAAAGACAGCTACCCTCTTCCCAGGATAGACGACACTTTGGACACTTTATCGGGAAACGAATGGTTTTCCACTCTGGATCTGAAAAGTGATTACTGGCAAGTGGAAATTCATCCCGATGACCGTGAAAATACTGCGTTCACCACGGGCCAAGGATTATGGCAGTTCAAAGTTATGCCTTTTGGACTCTGCAACGCACCTGCTACATTCGAGCGACTAATGGAGACAGTGTTTAGAGGACTTTCCTACGAAGCATGTCTCGTTTATTTGGACGATATCATCATCGTCGGAAGGACTTTTGAAGAGCATCTCGAGAACATTCGAAAGGTACTGCAGAAATTAAAAGAGGCAAACTTGAAACTAAGTCCGTCGAAGTGCAACTTGTTCCGTCGGGAAGTAAGTTACCTCGGGCACATAATATCCGCCCACGGAGTCCGAACCGATCCCGAAAAGACGTCCGCAGTCAAGAACTGGAGTCGTCCCGAGAATATCCATGACTTAAGAAGTTTTCTTGGTCTGTGTACTTACTATCGAAAATTCGTGAAGGGCTTTTCTCAAATTGCAAGAACTCTTCACAAATTGACCGAGACTGGACAGAAATTTCTATGGACTGAGGAATGTGAGGACGCATTCAACAAACTGAAGACGGCTTTAACATCTTCGCCGATCTTGTCGTATCCTCACCCTGACAAGCCATTTATCCTGGACACAGATGCGAGTAAGGAGAGTGTCGGAGCAGTTTTGTCCCAGGAGATAGATGGCCAAGAACACGTCATTGCTTACTGGAGCAAATGCCTTTCAAAGGCAGAACGTAACTATTGTGTTACGAGAAAGGAACTCCTTTCTATCATTAAGGCCGTGGAGCACTTCCATCATTACCTGTACGGCCGAAAGTTCCTGCTCTGAACGGACCATGCCTCTTTAACCTGGCTTCTAAATTTCAAGAATCCAGAGGGCCAAATAGCCAGGTGGATACAGCGATTACAAGAATATGACATCGAGATACGTCATCGGAAAGGGGCATCTCATGGAAATGCAGATGCTTTGTCAAGAAGGCCCTGTATAGACAGCTGTCGCTATTGCTCCAGGGCAGAGAAAAATTACCATCTGAAACATCCCGTTGTCCGCCAAGTTACATCATCGACACCATCCCAAGATCCCTGGAGTGACGAAAATGTTCGGGCGGACCAATTAGCAGACAGCGACTTCAAACCTATTGTGGAATTTATGGAAAAATCCAGCGCTAAGCCCAGTTGGCAAGAAATATCATCTTACAGTCCGGCAACAAAACAGTACTGGGCTTTATGGGATTCGCTTCGCCTGAGGAATGGAGTCCTGTATCGTAAATGGGAGTCGGACGACGGCAAGATGCTCCGATGGCAGTTAGTACTCCCTCGCTCGAGGATTCCGAAGGTTCTAGAAGAGCTGCATAATGGCTTAACTGGAGGCCATTTTGGCGTGATGAAGACCCTGCAGAAAGTTCGCGAGCGCTTCTACTGGGTTAGGGCTCGAGGCGACGTCGAAAAGTGGTGTCAAGCTTGTGACGCCTGTGCCGCCCGTAAAGGCCCGAAGAAACGAAGCCGTGGAAGACTACATCGTTATAATGTAGGAGCGCCTTTTGAGAGGATTGCACTCGACATCCTGGGACCTCTTCCGCGAACTTCGGATGGCAACAAATACATCCTAGTTGTCATTGACTACTTCTCTAAATGGCCCGAAGCGTTTCCTATTCCCGATCAAGAAGCTACGACCGTAGCAGAGGTACTGGTGCAAGAATGGATTTCCAGATATGGAACCCCTCTGCAACTTCATTCCGACCAAGGAACGAACTTTACCTCTGCAGTCTTTAAAGAACTATGCCAACTTCTCGGAATGGACAAAACCCAGACTACGCCTTTACACCCACAATCCGACGGCATGGTGGAGAGGTTCAATCGTACAATTTTGAACAACCTCTCGCTCCTGGTATCTAGGAATCAAGAGGACTGGGACAAGAAACTCCCCCTGTTCCTGATGGCCTATAGGAGTGCCGTCCATGAGACTACCGGCTTCACACCTTCCCAGATGCTGTTCGGCAGAGATCTTCGTCTTCCCGCTGATCTAGTGTTCGGCCGCCCTCCAGATGCGCCTTCATCGCCAGAGGAGTACGTGGAAAACCTTCGGGCACGGTTTGAAGATGTACCATTTTGCTCGGGAGCGGATCAACCTGAACACGGAAGAGATGAAGACTCGCTACGACACGAAGGCTACGGGACAGGAGTTCAACGCAGGTGACAAAGTTTGGCTATGGAATCCTACTCGACGGAAAGGCCTGTCTCCCAAGCTGCAATCGCCGTGGGACGGTCCTTACACAGTCCTAAACCGGCTGAATGACGTCATCGTACGGATTCGTAAGTCACCAAACTCGAAGCCAAGAGTTGTACATTACGATCGGCTAGCCATCTACCGCGGTTGTAATTAGCTCAGTCTATGGTCACTATGGCGTAATTCCTCTGTTATTACACCTCTCATTCCTTTCCTGTCTTTCTCTTCTCTTCCTCTTTCTTCAACTTTCTTTCTCTCACCACTTACGCCATGTTTAGTGTACATATTTGTAATATATTGGATTTTATTAATGTGTATTTGTTATTACATTCATTACTTATTACAGTGTAATTATTTATTATGATGATTATTTATTTATTAATGTGTATTTGCTTATTGTGCTATTGATTACTTGCTTGAATTATGTTGTTAAGTTCTTGTTAAGTGTTATACAGTGTAGGTACCTGTGTGACCTCCTAACTAGGGATTGTACTGCCCGGGACGTGCAGTTCTTGGGAAGGGGGCAATGTTACGAATTTTCGGGGCAACCCGCTGTTCTGTGGCTTAAAATGGTTTAAAATTCGTATTCTACGCTTCAAATAGATGAATTTTGCTTTTTGTTGCATCAAAATCGGCCAATTAGAACCTGAGATATGGAGGTTTCGGTTTGCCATTGTTTTTCAATGGAGGTTCTAGAAATCTTGAGAAATATTAGTCCTAGAGCTTAGATCTCTTCACTTTTGAGGACTTATTTTTGGCGCCAAATTTGGCGATATTTCGCCAAAAGTCGCCAAGCTTGGCGACTTTTGGTCATTTGGCGCGTATTTCCAATGGGGCCTGGAAGTTGTTTTTCCTGCATTAAAAACGCATAATAGCCTAACATTTATCTTCTATAACGTAATCAAAATTCACGCTTTATGCAGAACCCTCGAGAAATTCACTTTTCTGGAAACCTCTTGTACCTCCTGCATCGGCTATTTATAGAAGCGGGCATCGCCCCGAAGTCAGTCAGTGCGAGTTGAACATTCAATGTGTGAAGAGCTCTCAGTACGCTTGTTTTGTGTGAACTGATAGTGCTATAGAAGCTGTGTTTTAGCTTGCTTTGTGAAGCTGTTTTTAAAGTGCTGTGTGCAAATTCTTCATTGCTGTGTCTTAAGGGATAGTGTACTATATCCCTTGAATATTTCCACGGAATTTTAGCCTGTAAAAGTGACTTATTTTGTGTGAGAAATACAGCATTTGTGAGAGCTTCTGCTCCAAGCGGATTGTTAAAAGCACGTTACTGCTAGATTGTGCTTGTATATTGTGTACAGCTGATTGTTCTACGAAGTTCTAGAAGCAATAAAGTTTGTGTTCCATCCTGACAAGTGCCTTTTTACTTGAACTTTTTACACCAACTGGACTTTAGAACGACGAACCCCAGGAGTAGCAGAGTAATTCCGCAACAATATCTTTAATGTAGCTTGTTTTTTTTTTTCAGTAACTTTGCATAGAAGTACAGCATATCTAGCTGATTAACTGTTTATTTAAAGTGTAAATGTTAAATTTTTATTTGTACAAACCGAAATTATTATTTTGCGAAACCCAAAATTTTGTTGATTATTTTAAATTAATGAATAAATGAAATTCGTTTTTTCAATCCTTTATACTTTCTTAATTAGCAATTGAAAGCTATTATTATTAGCTATTGAAATCTGTTTATTAATACGCACCTGTCTTTACTTAAATGCAGTAAAATATATATAACACAGTAGTACATTTATATATCATATTGAGATTTACAGTGGGTTACTGTAGCATCCTCTCTATTGAAATATATGAATTGAAAGAGCTACTTATAAAGACCTTTCGCAGAAGCTGGTAAAATAATTAGATGACGGTGATTGTTTGAAGTAGGTTTTAATTGCTTTGTTCAGTTTCAGAGAAAACTGAATTATTATATGGGGTTTGTGACAACATGCTCCTCCTTTCAAATAATGAACATAGACCTTATACATTGAAACACACTTATTTCCAATGAATTTGAATTTTAGTTTCAATAAAATAAATTAAAGTATTTTATTTGTACTGTTTATTACAGATTACAAAAGGTTCTGACTGTTTATCTATATGTTTATTTATGCTTATTCCTAAAGTTTGTGAATATGTGTGAAGATTCACGGTATCATTGAAAATTACTAGAATAGGTTCGTAAGATGGCTTCGTTCAGAAAAAGGGGAATTTTACTGTATGCAAAATATTTACAGTTGTTGGGGATAAGTATCTTCTGGAAAGTATCAGATATGCTTATTAACCTTTCCAAGAAGGGAATGATTTTTAACTTGTTAATTAAACAGACTGCAAAATTCAACTGTTCTCCGCACCTCTTTTCACTCCTTCTCCGCTGAAACTGGCCTTCACAAACATGTAACGAATAATTCGTTCCCATTCATTACTGTTTGTGTTGTTATGGCAAGGTATGCAAGGGCTAAGGGTGGCGGGTGACTTGTTCAGAGGACTTTCTAAGGAGTTCTAACGTGTACTCGCGTTGCATCTGGAGAAAACCGACCAAAGCTCCAGACCATTAGATCGACAGATATGCGTTGGGTCCGAAAGCGGATCCTTCACAATCCAACAGCCTACTATGTTTAGTTTCTGATCCACAGGGTCATGGTGAGGACCTATCATTAATTAAGTAAGGGGTTATTTTGATTTTGATATTTACTTTTCCTGTACAATGCAGGTTAACAATAACGGAGGGAGGAAAGCATAGCTTGATAAGCATGCACACCAAGCCTGTTCATTTGCAGGGTATTTTGCTTGGTTTAAAAACCAGGCAGTCGTTCTGAAAAGGCTAAGTATGAGTAAATCCAGAAAACTTTCATCAGGCAGCCCGACAATGAATGCGAGACGACTTTTCACAATTACAGTGCCTATACACTTCTCAAAGTCATGTTCTTCAGATCAGTTTTCAGAAGAGAAAGGGTGAACACGAAAAATGGATTTTTACTACTATGGTGGATTTAATTTTGTTATGATTAAAATTTGATGAAAACTAAGGTAAATAAAGAGTATTATCTGAGCGTTATGTGGCGATTGAGATAGAAAATTTGTCCAGAAAGGCCGGATTTGTGGAAAGAAAACTCTTAATTTTGCACCACGACAAAGAACAATCTCACAACGCTATCATTGTGAATCAATACCATCGAACAAACACCATATTCATCCGATATTGCTCTAGCCGAGTTTTTTTCTTTCCACAACTTAAATTACCCCTTTGAGGCACTCGTTTTCAGTCGATAGAAGGCGTAAAAGAGAATTCGCTGCGAGAACTGAAGTCGATTCCGAAAAATGTGTTTAAAAAATGTTCTGATGATTGGGTTATTCGTTGGCATAAGTGTATTATTTCGAAAGGGGCCTGCTTTGAAGTCGATAAAATGAATTTGGATGAAAAATAAACATTTTGTGTTTTAATGACCAATTCCCGGAACTGTTTTGACAGAATGTATGTAAGTCACATCACTCAAAAAATATTAGGCGTAGGATTCTGAAATTATGCATTTAGGACTATTGTAAAATATAGTTAAGCACCTCCCCTTTCGATTGCAATCGTGTGAGTAGTTTATTTACGATCTCATCAAAAAAATTTTAAATACATTATAGAGAGCTTTAATTCATTATTGTCACACAAGCCTGTGAACAGTCATCATATAGTTCATGCTTAAAATCTCTTCAACCGAAGCATCACTTGACGAATTTGGCGAAATGTTGCCAAGTGTGGCTCTAAAGTAAGTTTTTAAAACTAAACACATCTTGACGATAGATTTTGTATTTTGCAGAGAAATCTCCAAACTTGTATTGAAGTTTCGTATCTCAGTTTAAAATAAAATAACTTTGAATAAAGTGCATCAAAAATTTACTTACAACTAACCCAAAAGACTTTCAATACATTATAGCCTGCTTCAATTAACTAAAAGTCTATTAACTAAAAGTCTTTCGACCATGCCCAAAATTTCACCGACTGTCGCCAACCTTGGAGAGTTTGGGCGAAGCATCACTAAATTTGGCGCCAAAAATAAATTTCTAAAGTTAAACCCTGCTTGACGATATCTCTGTAATTTAGAGAGAAATCGTCAAACTTTAATCTTACTGAATTATTGTATCGCAATTTTATTTTAAATAAAAATGAATAAAGTGTATCAAAAATGCATGCAACCTGTTTTTCTGAGTCAGACAGATGTAAGTAATTCATAGGTATGTCCTTTTGCCCTGATTCGCCATTTATACTCTCATATTTTTAAGCTGAAATCAGTAGTTCCTTGTTATCCTGAAGCTTTTGCAAAACTTTAACCTCGATTTAACAACACCGAAATTTCTAGATTCGCCCTTCCTCATGCAAGATCCTGACACAATATAGCCATGCAGCCATCGAGCCTTTGTCAGTCACGTGGGAAGCTGTTTTGCTTTCACTTACGAAGAAATGCATAATAAAGGTGTCTCTTCTAATTTGTGTTAAAGTGTATATTTTGTTAGTTTATGGAAGAATAAATTAAGGGCTTACAGCATTTAAAATGGTAACTAAAGGATAAATAATTATTTGACATGGTGTTTTAGTGATTCTATTGACCATACCCTCTGTTCAAGCCGCTACAAAGTGAAAGCAAGATAGAAATTGCCATATTTTTCAAATCATGTCTATTATACACTGGTTATTACATTGGCATTATTATGGTACACTGGCATTAATTAATTAAAAATCACAAAACTGGTGATTACGCAGAACTTAATGAAACTAACCCACTTTATACAACAGATAGTAAGCGATGAAATAACATGACAATAAATTACCCCAGCAGCACACTTACGTCCCAAGTACGAACTCTGAACGTTCAGTTTAAACGTTCACGGTACGTAAACAAAAAAACGTTCTACGAACGCCTATATGTCCGGGCAGCCGACGTATTCAAAACGTAGAAAATCGGTTCAAATTATGTACTTCCCGAACTCATCCAGAACCATTAAATGTTTCGGTAGAACGTTCACACTGTGTTAAAATTACGTTTTCTCGCCCAGATAGCACATCAAATTTGCATGAATCTTGCAGTAAGCTTGATTTATCAAGTCAATAAACTTGCATTAAGCTTGATTATTTCAAGCGTGTAAGCTTAATGCAAGCTTGAATGAAGTATTCAAGTTTACACTTGCCCAACTTGCATTAAGCTTGACATAGCAAGCTTCATTCAAACTTACTCACTCTAAAAATTTTTCAAAAAAAAAATTCCTAAATGCGCCCCATATATTTTATTTTTTCCATGCATTTTCCCCTATACGCTGAAACCTCAAGTTATTTTAATCTGTTTCCGTCTAGCGTACGCGACTGGGATCGATCTCGGGACCTAAGGTGTGCGAAGCAAGCGTCCAAGCGTCCTAACCACGATTCAAATCTGACTCGAGGAAAAATGACTAAAGTTTGAAGTGACTGTTATGGTTGTCACGCCGTTTTGGGGGGAGATTGATCAGTATTTCCCATGCCGAACTAAATCTCTTATTTTTCCATAGGATGAATCAAAATTAAAAATAATGTTAGATGTGATTTATAGACTCTACTACTAGGGAAATAAGGACAATATAAACTTAAAAGCAGCACACGTTTTAAAACTTTCAATATCGCAACACTCATGTTGGGCAATATAGGCCAAAATCGAGATAAACGACTGATTTTGAAATCAATTTTGTAGTATATTTGTATTTTATTTTGAAGAATTTCAATATTTGGAAATATAGAATTTTTTTTTAATTCTATGGTCAAGTACATTTATGACTGATGATAAATTATTTGTTATGTGGCTTTCCAAATCAAGCAGTAATCAAGTTGCATTCGAGCTTGAAGTTCAAATGACTTAAATTCCTCGGAAAAATATTCCATTTTTTTGTAACCTCCAAGCTTGTTGAAAGCTTAAAATGAATTGAATTGCCAAGCTTGCATTAATATGTCAAATTGAAAGAAAAGTCAAGCTTGATTTAAGCTTATGTGCTGTCTAGGAGTAATACAAGTAGTAAATTATGAACAAACAAAAAAAAAAAAAAAAAAAAAAAAAAACGACCAACAGCAATATCACGAGGAATGCAAAATGATTTTGCCGCTTGCTTGCCCAGGAATAATAAATTCAGCGCGTCTAGTTGAACGCGCTGTTAAACATTGCTTTTAAACTTAGTACCACCAGTATTTTTTTTATGCGTTGAGTACGACGATTTATGAGCACTGCTTTTGAACGGTTTCACCAGCACTTTTGATGCACGTCAAGTACAACGGGTTATCAGGCATAACTTTTGAACGGTATCAACAGCACTTCTGTTATACGTCGACTAAAACGTTTTATTAGGCATAGCTTTTGGACGGTAATACCAGCACTTCTGCTGCACGTCGAATAGAACGAGTTATTAGGCATTGCTTTAGAACGGCATCATTAAAACCCCTGTTGCACGTCCAATAAGACGTTATCTATTCACAGGTTTTGGCAAAAGATAGCTTAGTACAATTTTAGAACGTTATACAGAATGTACAAACTTTACCTGAACGCTTTTCTTACTATTCTGAACGTTACTAGACGTTCATAGAACATTCTTGTGCTGCCTGGGTACCGGACAATTATGGTTGAATAGAAATTAGCATCTACTTATATAATACGCTAATGTATGAGGTACCAAAATCGACGACATTTCTTCGCTGGGAACGGCAACAACTAAATGTAAACATTAGCGAGTTCACTTCCGTTTTTCCTTTATGATAAGTATTAATGTAGTCCGCGATGATAACATTACTCGAGGATTTATAACTGGGCGGTTAAAACAAAGCATGCAAATCCCAAAAATATGTGTTCCAATTAAAACAACATAACATTAATCATCGCCAGCTCCGCCAAGTTAAATTATTTGTACCCCTTGCCATTTAATGAATGAAATATTAAAGTAAACATTACCTATTTATATGTTACAGAAACATTTGCGGTACCAAAATCGACGCTATTTCGACGCTGTGAACTAGATGTAAACATCAGTCAGTACTTTTCCGTTACGATAGCATCACTCATCGCCAACTCCGCCTAGCTAAATTATTTACACCTCTTATCATTTAATAAAAGAAGTAATAAACATAAAAAGTAGATACGGATACGAGGTCGATAGCATTGGAACATTTTAGCGCATTATTTTGTTAACTATATATTAGCAGGAAAGTAAGTGAAGTACGTCGAATCAACATAGTAGGCATGAAATTTACAATGCCTATCCCTATTTTTAAAAACATTGTAAAAATTGTTAATATTGTAAACAGGGATAAGTATTAAATAATGTAACCATGCAATAAAAACACCATGTTGTTATCTTTGGCTCATTAACACTGGTGTAATTAAAACAAAAAAGTACACATTAGCGGAACCATGGAAGATCATGAAGGGAACGGCAGCGTACTGAAGACAGAACTAATCTGAGAACGCCCGCAGTTGCTGCATTTGAGAAATATTTATGCAGGAATTTATGCAAAATTTTATCCCCCTATAAAGTTACTTTTACAGCAGTTTCATAAATGAAAATATCACAATTATGTCTTTTTATACATTTTGCAAAGTCAGTACTTGCCATGACCACCTTCAACATTAATGATGACACAAAAAATTTGTAGCAAACCTAACCTAAGTAAATTTAACGACAAATATTCTTAAAAGAAAGAAGTATGATTTTCGTTAAATGAGTCGAATAATTTGACCAGCACTGTGCTAAGTATAAAGAACAGTAAAATATGAGGCGGCGGAGCTGCCCACCTTGGCGGCTAGTATGTATAAAATTAACAAATTAGATATGTCTGTTTGATAAAAGAAAAGTGTCTTCAGTATGGAATTTGATCCCCTCCCCCCTCTAGGAGCATTACAGTACCTACGGTGACGTGTGGTGCTGTCTGTTTTGCGGTCTATCAATTTCGTTGGAAGGGAGATATATTGCCCTTCCAAAGCGTTTGCAGGAATGGCAAGGGTCTGAGGAGGAGGACTGAGAGTAGCTAAACGTCTTCCTAGAGCATCCCATACATGCGCGATAGGATTTAGATATTAGGTGATGGAGCTGGCCACTACGTGTGCTGAATTGTTTGCTGCTGACATAATCATCCATAATCCCTGCTCGGTCTAGCATTGTCGCCCTGAAGCAGGAAATCATTATCAGTCTGGGTTCCACGTGGAAACAAATGGAGGTCTATGCGTCCACCCTAAGAGATCTCACCCAAAACACAGACACTGTCTCCTGCGTATGCAACACTTTCATGAATGTTTGATGCATGATAACGCGTTTCAGTTTCTCTGCAAATTCTGGAAACCCTACTAGCGCTTTCTGGACTCATCTGTAAGGAGATCAATCCTCCATTGATTGGCTGCACAGTGAGAATGTTCATGTGCCCACCTCAAACGTGTTCCCTTCTCTAACGTGACGTGATTGCATGTGTGGCACTCAAATGGCTGATCGTCTCGCGTACAGACCACCTTCGTTAAGCCTTCTACGCACAGTTGACGTCAAAACTAATATTCTGGTTGCTGCAGTAAGGAAGGATCCGAGTTGATTGGGAATTGCAGTTCTATTCCTCTGTGCAAATAACAAAAAATAAAGGTCATCGGCGCTGATCGTAACATTTGGCCATCTTTGGTTGGTCCTTCTCGATACCGCATCTTTAGTTAGAAATTGTCAAAATCTACGCACCATAGAAAGACAGACATTTAGGCAACTGGCTAGTTCTGTCACACTTTGCCTGACCTCTAGTCTTCCACAAGCTATCCAACGAAGTTACTCGAGCAAATGACTCGCAGAGGTCATTGATAAGAATTGCTATTCTCGATTTCTTACCTTACAATCATAGCAATTTGCAGATTTGATCTCACACATGCTATTTCATGCTCCTAGAATTTTTCTTTTCTGGTTGCAACGCCACTAATTTGCGTGTTACAACTTTACTCAGCAACTTTTATTCGACAACATGGTGCAGTTCTATAGGGATTGACTGATGATTTTTGATCGAAGTTATCACTGTTTTACGTGATTTTCCCTTAATTTTTGGAAACCAGCGTATTCTGGCTTTTAAGTTATTAAAAATACCTTATAAAAGTAAAGGTATTATAATTATAACTATAATTATTATCATTATTACTGTTATCAGTTTACAGATTCTAAAAAATACTTCTAAATCTCTTTCCAGATTGTGTGAATTACTTTAAATACTATTTTAAAGTATTCTAGTTTAAAATTTTAAAATTATATATGGAAGGTAATAATGCTCTTCAAACTAATAGTTTTATTAATTTTTATTTTCACAACTTTACAGATATTTCAATTTTGGACTTCAATCAATTTGGATTTCATTGTTTTTAAATTTTTAAATTATAAATATAAGGTAAAGATGCTGTTCAAGTTAATAGTTTTATTAATTTATTTTCATAAGATGAAAATATCCATAACTAACATTTGGCACGCGTAATTATGTTTATTTTTAATTTATTTAAAAAACGACTATTCTAATGTCATCATAATAATTAAATCCAATACTATGTGTAACATTGTTTTTAAGCGACGAAATTCTCTTTTTCTAGCTGAAACGAAATATGTAAAAAGCGTTTGAAGCATTAAGCAACGGAGAATATTATTGATAGGAAAGTTTCATTTTCGTGCCTTTATTTTTGCTTCCCGAACGTGCATTTTTAAATGTGTTAAATTGCTTTTGTAAGCGTTTCGTATAAAATGAAGCAAAATAAAAGCGTGTAACATTTTACTCACTTATTTTTTAGAATCGCTGTCTCAATTGTGAAAGTTTTGTTGCTCTTGATAATTTAATATATTGGCTTTAAAAAGTTAATGTATTCTTCTATTTATCACAGAGAGTGTTTCTCTATTGCTTTTCATTTATTTTACGCGATACACTTTTTTTTCTTTTCTTTTATCAGTAAACATTGGAATTTCAAATATGTGACAAATGCAGGTTCGTCTTCGGCGATAATTTATTATTTCTCTTCTCTTTGATGTGTTTATTTTATGAGGATGATAACACTTAGAGACTTTTCATGATTAATGTGTCATTATATTTTATGAAAGCTATTCGCTTTTATACACAGTGACGTGAAGCCATTAGGTATTTTATCCAAATTTTATAAAGATTCAAAAATTTACTGAATTTTTTTTTTTTTTTTTTTTTTTTTGCATAACAAATACTAATTTAAATGGAAAGAAGATATTTGTTAAGCCCGTCTGAGAGGACCTTCTTTCTTGAAAGTAAAGGTTGTTCGCATTTTTCTTACATGTTCCTTTTAAAGAAAAACATCTGAAAAAAAGTTTTTTTTTCTTTTTTTTAGTTTTCTTTTCATCATCTATGTTCCCAGGCAGCACACACAGGTTCTTTGAACGTCCATGAAAGTTCAGAAAACAATCGCGGAATGTTAATAGATGTTCAGTGACCTGTGTGTGCTGCCTGGGTTGTAGAAGAATTGAAAATCGTACCACTAAATAATGCTGAATTATCTATATTTACTCTGTAAAGAAACGTTACCATACCACACAAGGCAGTTGACCAAACAAGTAAAATAATGGAACAGGTCGCAAACTTTCAGCGATGATATTGCCACTGTTTTGTTGAAATGTTGAGCAGTTCCTACTAGTGCACTACTGCACCATTTTAATGGTGATGAGTGATAGAAAAAATCTTTTTATTAATTGCCATATTAAGTGTTTCATGCTTTTCGTCTAAAATATTAATTTTTATAAATCCGTTCGCTTTTTTATACATTCAATTTTTCTTTACGTCTAATGCTATCTCATATTTTAGGAAAAATGAATGTAAAAATAAAGCAAGACGTAGAAATACCGGGTATTCAAAAAATGGCCTACGATGTGGAAAGCCAATTTAAGAAAAAAGGAAAGCGATAGAAAAATACGTTTTGCTGCATTCTGCTATGGTAACCAGGTAATTAATTACTATCAATTTTCAAAATTATTTACAAAGTTCTTCAAGAGATGGCGCTGCTGACTAGGAAACACTACAAAACAATGTTTTCAAAATAGCCATCACTTGCAGCAACAACGTGACGTAGTCTCAGGATAAATATGCAAACGCCCGTGTAAACATTTCAGTTAGCATGTTCTGAAAGGCAGCAGGAATGCATTTTTGCAGTTTGTGGATTGCGACGATACACCTGGACTTCAAGTGCCCCCCCCCCCTCCAAAAAAATCGCATGTGAAATATGGCGAATAGAGAGACCAATCAATGCCACTTTGCGTATGCTTTTCTTAATCAAGGAAAATGTACTGTTTGTCAGATCGTTTCTAACATTGAATTTCCTTTGAAAAATGCACCGTTTTGCAACAAAACTGTGGTCCACGTGATGAAACTCCAAAACAATAAAAATGCATTGTCCCAGCGAATAAACCATTTTGAAACATACGCTAGGATGTACGAAGGAAAGTCATTAAGTAAGTCACAAATGCTTAATGGCACGGTTTAAAGTAGTAACAGGTATGTCCAATGGATGGTGATAGATGACAGCACCATACAGCTTTATGATATTCAATTCACATTGAGTAGGTAGCATTCAAACACATGCGCAATTAGTGCTGTTTCATTACGATAACGCATGTCTTCATACAGCTCCTTTAACTGGAGATACAATGCAACAATTTCGTTGGGAAGTGCTACCGCATCTACCTTACAGCACAGACTTAGTCCCAAGCAATTTTCATCTGCTTGGACCGCTGAAGCAACATCTTGGAGGCAAACAATTTGCTGATGATAACGACGTTCGACATGAAATCCTACTGTGTATGATATAGCAACCCAAAGAATTTTATGCAGCTGGAATTGGGGTTCTGATAAAACGATGGGGTAAGTGCATCAGCATTGCTGGAGATTATGTTGAAAAAATTCCAAGTATTATCATTTTATTATTTTTTTATTACCTTTTGTGACTTACTTAATGACTTTCCTCAGTATAATTAATTCCGATCTGAACGAACAGAATGCGTACAGAATAGTAGCGCTCTCTATCGACGAGCTTTGTAACTAATTTTGAAAATTGCTGAGAATAAATCCCCTGTTCCACTAAGCAAAATGCTGAAAACCGCACTTTTCTATTGCCTTCCATTTTCCTTTTGATTTTTCAAATCGTCCGTCATTTTTGGGACACCAGGTACATTACACAATAATTATTTTTTTAATGAATTTTAAGTTTATTATACGAAAACAATCAAACTGTGTTTAGATGTTTTATAAAGATTCCTTTTCATAAAGAAGCATTAAATTAGTAGGAGAGGACGACTATCATACGTTACAAATGTTAAACTACTCTATAAGTAAGAGGTTCATTTTATCGGAAAATTTCATCACTTTAGTATTGAATAAAACACAAATACACTACCTGCCGCTTAATAAAATCACTGATTAATACTATCAGTCACTTAATCAGATTAGATCATTAATAACGTAATAAAATTAATATAAATTAATAAAACGCAGCTGGCTGTGCGGCAGAGCCAGCTGCGTCAAAAAGGGGTCTCTAGATCTGTGGCACGCGATGAACGTTTCGATTGTCCGCCATCTTGCTGGTAGTTAAGTCGAATGATGGCAACGGCTGCCCTTTTTCCAGGATTGGGCAATCTATCCAGCTGTTCTCGCATTCTTCCATTTTTCAGCAGATCTCAGTGCTGTTAAAAATAATCGTGTCAATTTTTTGACGGGAAATGACTTGATAAAAAGGAAAGGATTCTCGTGGAGCTACGTCACCCTCAACTATTTTTATAGAAATCAAATCTATTCTTCGTGACTGGCAACAGTCAAAACATGAGAGTTTGGTGTTCCCAGAGCGGGAACACTGCACGTTAAAGGATAAAGAATTAAAGCGTGTTACCACCTTTTTCGGACACCCTGTATATTAATCAAACACCTCATTTATACGACTTTCATTTATTGAGGACGTGTTCCCTGCGCAGCTTCTCCTCTATTCTGTTAAACAGACTTTTACAGAAAACAAAAATCAAAGGATGAATGTTATGATTTACATAATTTGAAGTGCTACGGTTTACAATTTTTACTGGCATAAAAATAACTCAGCGCATTCCATGTTTTTAAATCAGCTGTAAGAGAAATTGCTGCGATTTCAGTAAATTGCAATTACAATATAAAATCGAAATTTTAATGCCTAGTCATCCTTTTTGATAGAATGTAAAAACATAGCATTTTTTGTTTTTCTGATTCTACATAGGACATGAATTATTTAAAGCATATTACTTTTAAACCTTCTCCATTTTAAACCTCACTTACATAATGTTTTTCTCCATATTTGAAAGAATAAAAGAAAAGCGTCGGTCTAAGCTTTATTTCAAGATATCACAGTTAAACTAAATATCGCATTTAGTATTGTCAAATTAAAGTCGTCTTCTAACGCCTTCATCCTTTAAAATTTGTCATTTAGTAGCTTGAATGATATTATGTTTTAAGCGATTTCGCTTTCATTTTGTTTATTTTTGATCGTGTACTTATCTCAATATTTTGCGCTGCATTTCTTATGATGTAAGGTGTTTTGAACTCTCTGGATATTGGAATTTCAAATATCTGTCAAATGCAGTTTTATGTGTGATATATCATTTATTGCTTAGTGCTTTATATATAATTTTGCACTGCAAGAAAAAAATTCAGTTGTGGAAAAAATGTGAATTATAATAGTGCAACGTAAATATATTTAGTCTTTTTTTTTAAGTTTGTAAATTATTTTTTTCTTTCTTTTCTTTCTTAGATTACTCTATTTTTATTAATGATATTTCTAAGTAATGCTAGTATTTAAAAAATATCTAGCCACATCAACATTTTTATTTTATTTTTCATTTCTAGTGTCAGGGTACATGACATAAAATCACATAAAGGGCAAAAAAGATAAAAAAGTAAGAAAATAAAGAAAATGACGTTTACCCATACGTGCGCAATCTAGCAAACCAATACCGCTCAGTCTCAGATTTTCCATTTGATTACAATGCACCGTTAATGATGGTCTCTATTCATAGTTCAGTTGGTGCACAGCCGGCAGGTTGGGCTTGGTAGAATACCAACACGAAACAGGTGTTCCGACAAGCAATCACCTCCGGTAATTATTTGACGCAGTGTCGTCAGCGCTGTTGGGCGAAATCAATCAGGAAAATTATCTTGAACAGCCTTCTGCTCTAGCAAGAATTTCTACACAGCCTTTACTACGTTAAAGGATTAAGTATGTTTAGTTATGCGTTTAGCTGTAGAAAAACTTATTTTGCTTCTAATCACCAGTGAGATTGTGGATTCGTTTTTTACATAAAATAGTTCGGCTTGCTTAGTACCGTCCACGATACAATGGGCCAAGATCCACTGGAGCTAACATGGGGAGCTTTCCTCTGTAGCGATTGCTCGTAGGTTTATCATTGTAATAAACTAAATGATGCAACAGCGGGCATGGGCAATAGCCTAAAAGTTACTTTCAAGTCAAACAATAACATAATTCAAATTTCAAATCAGCAGTAGCTGTAGAGCTACCTTAATAGCAGCCGTATCAGTATCAAAAGCAGTTCGAGAGTGCTCAGTAGTAAAATAAAATGCAAGCAATTCACAGTTCTTCCGTTCCGGCATTTGGTGAATCAGAAAACGTAATCCGTTTGTATAAATCAGTAGGATTCTGGATATCTGACTGCAAAGTTCGGGAAAGTCTGTTGTTCTTGATTCTCCAACAACAAGCAGCGTAGGATTTCATGAGGATATTATTTTCATAGGCTGGACTATAAAGTTCTGACCAAGTATTTAGTATTTCAAAATCACAAGCGTTATCTTGCCGCTCAGCTATCTGAATCTCACCATTTAGATTGAATGCAGAAGGCTATTACACGACTTTCTGAACGAAATTAAATTGCCTCGTTTAATACCCAAGTCCGGATTGATATTGCCTCCAAAAAAGTCCGTTCGTATTAACTTTCTATATAAAATTGCTGCCCTTTTGTTTATCAGTGCTGCAAGAAGTTTAATTTTTGTTAAAAGTTTCACTAAGGCCATTGGCGTGGAGTTAACAGTGCCAGTTGTTAAGCGACGTGCCTGATTCAGTAAAGTCTAGTTTTCCCATGGATTGCTTGGAAATAGTAATCAGTGGATCACAGAAATACATCAAGGCGGGAAAGATGAAAGGTTTTTAAATATAGGGTTAATTCCGCGACTTATGCCGCACATTTTTTTTTTTGAATTTGTGTGAAAAATCTCGGCGCACATACAGAAAAATAAATCATGCTGAGCTATTTAATGTAGAATATTAAACATGTGTGTATTAAACATGTGTTTATGAATGGAAATGTCACTAATTATGTTTTTTCATAGATTTGCGCAGTACCAGTATTTTGCAATGTTAGTACTGGGCATTGCCACCATCGACTTTTATCATGACACCCTCAAAATTTGTATCAACCCAAGCATAAACAGATTTCATGACCACTAATTTTTTATAGGTGGGGACACTTCTCTTAGAAAGTGAGATAACGCCGTTGTTGCAAACAGATGGCGCAAATAATACTCGGTAACTGCGCATCTCCTGTTTCTGCTCATCTCTGGTTGTTTATATTTCCATCGAGGCGAAGCAAATGGAGATCGTTGAATTAGCAGAGCTTCAAAAAATTAAATACATAGACTTATGAACGTGATATATAATAATTTCGGGCTTCAGATGTGTTTTATTTACATAATTCTCTTAGAATACTATTTCGTAATTAATGCGGCAAAAACAAAATAACAAAATAATTAATATTTTTAGCATTTTTTTTTTATAAAACATTGCACCGCTCTTGTGCGGGGTTATGCTGCGCCTGTCATAAGAACTTAATGAAATAATAAATAAAAAAGTATTAAATAAATATTCATATCTGGACTATAATTAGCTATGTAATAACAAAAAGAAACTAATTAAGTACAAAGAGACGTACTAGTACGTTTCAATCAATAATAGTCAGCCGACTTAGTTCTACTAAAGTTAAATACTTATTTTTTTTAAATTGAATTGTAATATTTATTTCATCAACAGTGTAACATCGGTGTATTTGAGAGTGGGAGGGGAGAGTAAATTAGTGTTTATTTTGTGTTTTAATATTGTTTCATTCTTTTTTTTTTTTGCATTGTTTTATTATTTTATAAAATGTGATTTATTTTAGAAAGTGTGTGCTATTTTATAAAAGTGTGTTTATTTTATAAAACGATGTTTCATTTAATTCACAGCGTTAAAATGCAAAATTATTACAATTACAATTAACGATAAATGACATGCCCAACTTGGTGAGTCTGCGCAAAATGACAGGAAAAAAAGTCAATTAAATCTAACAAATTTATCAAGTAATATAAGAAATAGGGCACGGGTAGATCTACTTATGTAAAACACTAACGTGTGAGGTACCAAAATCGACGATATCTGTACGTCGCGAATGACAACAACTAGAGCTAAACATTAGCGTAATGACAATAACACATGCGCAAAAATCCAAGTTAACAGTTCAATGATGTCAATTGAAGCAAGCATATTTGTTAGGGGTTACGTATAGCACGCAGTAGCTAGATTGCAAAACAGCAATGCACACTCGAAAATGCAAGATTCTTCGTATCTTTTCACAGCTTTAAAATATCGAATTTACAATACTTGGCGCGCGTATCACACATACAAGGTAAAAAGTCACCATGCATTGGTCTACAGCGCATTTTAGCCATTTCCTGTTTTGTACCATTGTTATTAATCTAACCAAGCATACGTTTTAAATAACGCAACCGTACTAGAAAACACCAGGTTGCTAACATTGGCATATTAACCCCACAACAGCTGCAATTATTTGTGTATTAATTTGTAAAACACTTGATCATCCAATACAGTATTTTTCTTGGAGAAGAAAATAATGTTCGCTCCTCCAAGAGTATTTTTATAACAATTTTATGAATGGAAATGTCACTAATTATGTTTTTTTCATAAATTTGCCCAGTACTAGCATCTTGCAATGTTAGTACTGGGCATTGCCACCATCGACTTTTATCATGACACCCTCAAAATTTGTATCAACCCAAGCATAAACAGATTTCATGACCACGAAGTTTTTATAGGTGCGGACACTTCTCTTAGAAAGTGGGATAACGCCGTTGTTGCAAACAGATGGCGTAAAGAATACTCGGTAACTGCGCATCTCCTGTTTCTGCGCATCTCAGGTTGTTCATATTTCCATCGAGGCGAAGCAAATGGAGATTTTTGAATTAGAAGAACTTCAAAAAATTAAATACATAGACTTATGAACGTGATATATAATAATTTCGGGCTTCAGATGTGTTTTATTTACATAATTCTCTTAGAATACTATTTCGTAATTAATATACGCAATAGCTCCGAAGCGAAGTAATACTATGTATGTAATGTCGTGTTATTATTTTGCCCGCAAACTGCATTTTAAGAAATATTAGTAAATTTAGAAGAATGTAGTACGAATGAATGCAATATTTAAAAAGTGTTTATTAATAATGACGATTACACTCGAACGAGTAGTATTTACGTTTATTTCATGCTGTGACAAATTTTAACACAGATTTAAATTATCGCTAAAAAACTCATGTTAAAATATTAGATATTAAAATATATTATTAAAATATTCATGTTACATAAAGATCTCAGCAATGAATTCAAAGCCATTTTCTATTTTCAATATATACCATGACAGACGACAACTTATTTTCTGTCAGCCACGATACAAGCACTCGTTAACAAATATAAACTCAATATTTTAATAATCTTAAGATAGAACATTTTTTTATTTATTTGTTACTAAGGCAACCATGTAAACAAAAGTGAAAAAAATTAAAATTTAGTGCTCTCGTTCATAATCTAGTTCACATGCTAGGTTGGAAAATTAAAAACAAGTAAAATTAGTTACCAGTCAGCGAGGTAAATGCTTTATTCTTTGACCGCTAGGATCGCTGCACGTCACTAGATTTCCAATATTTAGATAATTGAAACTTATTTGGGGTACCATAAATCCAGCATAGCAGCTATGGAGAGTTGCCCACTCCTATAATATACCTCCGTGTTCATATCAAATACTATTACAATAAAGAAACACGATTTTTGATGAAAAGTCCAATAATTTGGCCAACACTGCTCTGAAAATAAAGAACAGTAAGGTATGGGGCGGCTAGTAAATTAAAATTTTACTAAAAGCGGTATCCTGTACAAAAGACACTGCGGCATGTATACATGAATAGCAATGTAGCATGTACCCCATTCTGTACCGTCGCTGAAGTACCGTCTTCTGTTGTGTAGGCAACTGTGTAACGCATAGCATTTGCCTGTCTCCGCAACGGAAAATGGCGCAATCATATACACAGTACTCTAGACAGGTGCTACACTTAGTTCTAACTTCGAAATGATGCATGGATTCAGTAATTAGCATAAAAAAGCACTTACGCGTAACATGTTTGGATAGTAAAATCATGCACTGATCTCAAAGTAAGGACAGCTTGGATGTTTTCCACCACTGCGAGATGAAATATTTTACTGTGCTAAATATGCTACTCAAACAAGAATTAGGCTTAAAAATATATGGAGATCTGTTTTATTGGCAATGCAAATATTCCACAGAATCACCAAAAAGTAGAAAGGCATCATTGGTTTAAAATATGCAATCTGTTTCTTTAAATTGAGCATTAAAGACGGAGAAACAAAGATAGATAATATCAATATGAGTAATAGATAGTATTCTCATTTTTTTCTCTGGTAGTAATAGTAGATTTGTTTGGATAATATGGATTACAGCACAGTATAACACGTTAATAACTATTTCGTGAAATTAAAAGTGCTATATTCATTATTTTTCAACGATCGTCTTATAACTAAATCATAATCCTACCTTGCGTAATATATCCCGCTGTAGCTTCAACAAAAGGACTACTTGAACTTTTTGACATTTTATTTTTGCATAGATAGTTACGATTATATTTATGTAAAATATTCGTTTCCCACAGTGCGAAGGACGGCCACGCAGCTAGTATTTAATAAATAATTTTAAATATTCCTGTATAGCTTATGTCAATTTCCGTAAAATTAATATACCCTGGAGTACGGTGTAAGGAATATATTTTCAAAAAACGACAAAATCATTTTCTTTCAATTTTTAGGAATGTTTAAAATGTACGCTTATTTAAAAATTATCTGACAAAATGTTCGTTGATTTGCATTATATTTCAAGCACATATATTAGTTTTCTTAAAATATCTGCAATTCCGCGAAATTACATTTTTTACAATTTTGTTTATTGTGTTTGTATATGTGAAACTGAAGAAGAAATATTCAAACATATTTAACATTTCTGAATTATAGACGTGGTTTTGACAGTTTTTACACTTCATCATTCCCTATTCTTGGGATGAAAATATTTCGAGATTTCTTTTTTTGTGCGATTATTATTTTATTCCAGAGAAAACGTTCTACACTTTACGCATTTGTTTTATGAGATACGTGTTTCGAAGCCAATAAACAGCGGAATTTCAAATATCTGTCAGCTACAGGAGATTTTTGAAATATTATTTCTCGCTTTACTCTTTATAAAGCAATTTTGTACAAAATGCGAGATGAACTTTTGAGGAAAAAAGTAAATAAATAAATAAACTCAAAAATGCGTGAAATGAAGAAAGGAGGAATTTTGATGTATTTGGAAGTGTATCACGTATGATTTTTATACCCTTTAATATACATTTTCTTTCTTTTTTCCACCCAATGCAACACTTTAAATATTTTTACATGTCATGAAATAATACAGAATTTAGCTGTCACGTATGTGTCAGTGTATCCTCTTGTTTTCCTCATACACCGAAATAATAAAAATAAAAATTCATAACAAAATTGAAATAGATATTAGCTATACCTTCCTCACAAGCTTATAAGTTCGTTTCTTTTACATTAATATCAAACTCTGTGAGATAAAGTTACATGTAAATTGAACGTCAGTTTAAAATGCACAATTATCTCAGCCACTAGGAGGGTTTATACTGAACACCGCATTTGTAATCTCTTTTTAGTAGTAGTCTTTCCAAACCAATAAACAGAATTATATTGGATTGGAAATGCAACTAGCAGAAAATACAATAATGTTTCATTTTCACACTAGACTTCTAGCGCAACCAAAACATTCACTGTCTTAATGAATCTCGTTCTGAGTGAATCTAGTTTCACACCTCCTTCGATGGCATTAAAATCTCCCTAATTCTGAATAAATTTAAAATTAAGATGGGTAAAAATAAAACGATTTAATGATTAAAAAACCTGCAAGTCAGTGCAAATGATTTTGCGTCCTGTATTAATTCTGAAGAGCTTCTAGATGTATTGGCTATTCATTCAGTTTGAGCATAGATTTTTTTATTACTTTCAATGAACATCCCTAAGCAAACACGCACAATGACACATTTCCATGACAATTTTGATAAGCATCGATAGTTTGGTATGATAAAAAACGTATCTCTGCACTTCCCGGTACGGAATATTTTTCCTTACATTTCTTAAAAACTAAATTGATTTTAAAACGGAATCAGTTGTTATAGCATTTCCTACTTCCTTCTCGGAAATTGTGCCAAAAATCTTATGAAGTGAATGATGGAGCAGCTTGGATATTTGCTACTCTTGGCGATTTTTTCATTACACTTGCGCGTTATCGATAGTCATTTCCCATTAATTTTACCATTGAAACACTTCTCCATATATTGTTATGCATAATTCTTATAAGATTGGCGTACGTAGCGTCATCTCACCATGAGTCTCGAGTTTTTCGTCATCAAAACATAATGTTGAATTGTATGGAGTTTATTCGTGCAGCTTTGCATGTACTGTAGTGCATAATATTAAAAACCTTACAAACATTTTTACTTTATTGGAACTTGTTTCTTTAAAATTAAAATTGCTAAGATATCACTAAGTTGGGCTTACATTCTCACAACATATTTTTGACCCAAAATTTTGCAATTAATCGCCAAAGTGGCCCATCTTGGCGATTTGCTTTAGCGAAATAATGTTGGATACGCATATTCAATAAATAGAAAATATTAGAAAATGTGCTACCATGGCCCTCACATCCGATTACGGTCCCTGGACCCAGGATCAGACCAGGATCTCTCCTTCCATTTTACAGTCACGTGCAACATTATTATTGCGTGGTTATATCTTACCCATACTATTTTTAGGATGTAATTTAACCTGAAAATACAGGGTATAGTTGAAGATATGAGTGGATGAATATGTTAAGTGACATTTTTATAAAATTGCCAGTCCCGGGTGAAAGAGAGTGTTAAAGACTGCATTGTCTATTGGACGTTCATTAGTTCTGCTAACCTTATTATACGGCGGTTTTCAGTAAACGAACAGGAAATAAATGAAGTGATCAAAAAAGACATTCTATAGAGTTTACAGTTGATTATCTAAAGATACTAAATTATCATTGAACATGTTCTTACATTCAGCTCTTCAGTTATGATAACAATTAATTTTGTAAGTCCAAACTGTATTTGTAAAATTATTTTACATATAAACGACCACAGCAAGTACATTTAATTAACACACTAAAATTAAAGTAATTATTAGAAACGAAAATTAGGATCCATGCGATTCACGAATTAGTATTTTTTTCATTCTTTTTTTCAAAGTGGAACAAAGAGCGACTTCGCATTTAGTGTAGTGTTCAAGAAGGTAAAAGAATAAGCTTTTGTATGAGAGAACGGAAGAATATTTTGGATAATAATTGCTAAAAATTAATCCTTTTCTTTCAAAAAATCGCTAAAAACTCAAAATTTAATTTAAAGAATCAAAAATGATTTCTTTTTTTATTTTCTAGAATCAAAAGACCTTTCCATCCAAAACCCCGAACAATAATTCGGTTAATGCAAGATCATTTGTGTGAAATTATCTCTAGAAACAAGATTTTTTGGACAAAACTTTAACTAAAAATAAAAAGAATATCAAGGCTAAAATAATATTATTAGGAATGTGCACACCTGCCTGTACTCCAAATTTGGTAGCTGTGGATGCTATCGTTCGTCGGAAAAATGAAATTTATAGGCATACACACATACAGAGAGACTCACGATTTTATTACAGTAGAGTAGAAATTATGCATACGTATATTCCTGTTGCTTTTAAAAGAATTTCAAAGCAGATACTTCAATTAATAATTTACATTTTTTCTAAGAATAATTAAAATTTACATATACTGTTTTAAAATTTACTTATTTTTTAATTTATAAAACTTTAATAAAAACTTATTATAAAACTTAATGTTTTTTATAATCTAATTATTTAAAAATGTTTTCAGTACCAATAAATAGACTAGTAATTAAAAGTACACAGTTTTAACGAAATTAGTGTCAAAAAAGCGATCTGAACCAGTAATATGTGAAAGAAAGAAGGTAAAATCAAATACTAACTAAATCTTTTTTTTTTCTTTTGCGTGTGTGGGAGTATACTTATATTGTAATTTGGAACAAGAAAGTTATTGCTTAAAACGGAACGCATTTTACTAAAAAAAATATTCAAATAATTTTATGGCAAAGTTTTTCATATTTTGGGGACACAAATTATGAAAATATCTAATGAAAGTGAAACTATATATAAACTATTATGTACTTATAACTTTTCTAAGAAATATATAGGTCCACGCGTATAAATATACATACTTGCACGTACATATACATGTAAATTCTTGTATAAGTGTATTTTTATTTACCAACGTACATGAAAGATTTTTGTTTACTACTCCTAGGACCTTATTTAAAAAATAAATGGGATCAAAACCGGTTCCTCACATCACTGCCAGTTTTTATGTCTTATTTAAATATATTTTTTGAAATGTTAATATTGTCGTAATTTAAATTTTCCCAAACTTTTCCTGTAATAGGGAACTTTGAGGGCCTTTGAATTTTGTTAGAGTACTTTGTGTAAATCTAAGTCTAGTGAATTCGAGGCTGCAGCTACACAAAAAATTATGAGGAAAGAAATCTTAAAAGTTAAAATGCTGGTGATCGAATGATATTAAAGGACCTACTAAGATGTTGTTCGGTACTTTTGCGTTTACTGTCAAGTTTGAGTATTTACTACTATATGTTAAGCCTCAAACTTTTTTTTAATTTTTTTTTTTTTTTTTTTTTTTTTTTTTTTGTAGAAATTGCCAAAAAATAATTCATATGAATGCAATGCAATTTAGAAACAATGTTATTACGGAAATAATTTATTTTTTCCAAAATAACACTGCTCTCATTTTTTACTTTGTTTTCAATGTATATTTCTCATTATATTAAGTTTTAGATTATTAAATTGAGAATCGGAAAAAAATCGATTACTGATATCTAAAGGCTTATTTGTTGAGCTTTCATTCGGTCGCATTGTGGACGAGAAAAACTTATCAAAGTGTAAATTTGATGAAGGAACAACTATTGTAAACAATATTACTACCAGTAATAAAACAATAGCTTAACGTTACCATTACAAATCTTACTTTGCATAATGTCAAAAAAATCTTCTTCCAACAAGTATGAAAATAGCAATTTATTCGAACAATCATTAAGAGACGATGAAAACTGGAAAGAAGTTTATATTATTATCTAGATACCGCTAGCTGTTTAAAATACTAAAAATTAAAGAGTTGGAGACTAAACTGCCAAAAGAATTGCTAAGTCACAATCAATGAATATATAAAACGTTTTGTAAGTGAATATTTCATTTGTAATTCGGTAACAATAAAATAGTCTTGTAAAATCAAAAGTGGTACAAGTAACTTGCAAAAAATGGTTCAAAAAGAACTTAGTAAAGAACATAATTATGATATGGAAGTCGGAGAAATTCAATTTTATATTCCATTATGAAGTTTTTCTTAGGCATTAATAAAGAACCCGTTATCACCGTCCAAGGATATATATATATATATATAATTTGAACGTTGATTTCAAAACCTCTGGGTTATCGTTCTCTGGAGAGAAAGCAATATTAATAATGCATCACTTCAGTACCTCAGACGAATGTAGTTTTCTTCAGAACTGCTATAATGTTCATTTAATGACATTCACATATGTTAGAAACAGGGCCATTAATAGTTGGGGAGCACTTCTCCTCTGGGCTCTTCAGAGCTCCGGCAGTTCAGTATGATCGTTTTCTAATTGTTCTGTGAATGTAATGCAAAACATAATTAAGTAGTTTCAGTTTAAGTGTATATATCTGAAATAATCTCAGAGTAACTAAGCAAAGCTATTCAAATAAATTTTAATGAAATTCTTCATAGATTTGGATTCTATTTAACTGAAGAGCTTTTGATACATTTAAAGAATTTTGTGTTCCGTGATCAATAAAGATGATAGATAAGTGCGTTATTATTTAGAACATTGAAAGATACTGGTCTGTCTGTGTAACCAATAAAAATGGCGAGTACTGTCAGGATAAACCAAAACAAAAAACAAATAGCTCATTGTATATTTTACAATTTGTTTAACATACATTAAGCAAGACAGTATAAGGGGAAAAGCTTCATTTCTTTACTTACAACTGCATAAATATTTCTAGATAACGTGACATAATGGGAGCTTACAGAGAACAGAATTTGGTAGCTTTAATGACTTCAGCATGCCCTGTTCGATCATGGCGATTGTGACATTCCCACGTAAGATATGGCTTGACTTGAATTCAGGAAAGCATTTTAGTAGTTGATAGCAATCCAGCAATGCGTAAAATAGTTCGAGAGAATTCTGAAGAATGAGTCAAGAGCAAATGCTGAATTTGCTAAAAATGATGTATTCTGAGATGATTTTGAGATACGTACGGGATTCTTGAAAATGGCTATACTTTTAGTAATAAATTTAATAATGAAATCATTCCATATCTATACATATAAATTAGTCCTAAACTCAGCCATCTATAACTTTCAATCGACGTTGAAAGTCGTAAATGGAAATTTTAAAGCAAAAAGCGGTTTAACATTCTTATTTATGACAGTTAAGAGAAGTGGAAATCGCTTACTGGAAAAAAAAATGATAAGAATAACTTAATGCAGAAATACTAAATAAATACGAATGTCGAATAAATTAACTTTCATCTTGGAATACATCATCACTTTTAGAATTCAATAAAGAAGCCATTACATCTTCTTAAAGCGAACATCGAGTATAATTTTATGTTCATTTTCAGAACGACACGCTTACAGTTTTCTGGAGAGGAAGATGTATAATAATGCATCACTGCAATTTCTCAGACAAATATCGTTTTCTTTAGAGCTATTATAATCTGCCGTTAATGATATTCACTTATGTTATTCAAAGAGTCATTAATTGATAGAGAGCAGTTTTCTTCGCAATTCTTCACTGGGATATTTAGTTTAGCATTCGTTTTCAAATTTCCCTTTGAATTGAAAGCATAATATAATTAAACACTTGTGGTCAAGTAACTATATATATATGTTTATATATACTGAGTGAATTGAATCAAAATAAATGTTACGGTGGTTATCTCTTAAACTGTGAATGCTTGAAACATACATTCAATTGGAAAAGTTTGTCAAATTTAGAGTTGCTTGAAGATATTACGAATTTTTATTTACAAGGTGCAGTATAAATATTAAAACTTTAATTTTGTCAGGTTCCTCCTTTCCTATGACTAAGAAGGCACATAAAAATAAATGTCTGTAAGTTTCATAGTTTAAGATAAGAAGTTTCATAGGTTGAGATCATAGTTTGAAATTAAATTGGAGTTGACCCTTAAATAACTAAATTATCAAAAATTTTAAATGCAGTACTAATTAGTTCAGGTGTAACTAAGCCTGCCAGTTTCACGAGTTTGAATGCTTTTAATTGAAATTTTCAAACAAAGGAATCATTTAATTTTTATGAAGTTTTAGTTTATTCCCTCATATGTATATATATTTGCTACAAAGTGGGTGTTAATACAGCAGTTAACCTAGTCAAGTATTTTATGTCACTAATTTTAAATTTAAATTTGTCAAAAATTATTCCACTCAGAGACTTAGGGTTTTTATTACTGTTATAATTATAATTATTATTATTATTGATGTGAAACTTTTTTAGGCGCTTTAAGAGTGAAATTTCAAGGTCGCGTCACGGCAGTAGCGTCATGATGAGGCTGGGACGATTTTGGATTTTAACAGAGGGAGAGAGCTACCGGATAGATCGCCAGAGAGAAAGAGACAAAAATAGTAAGCATGCTATACTCTATTGCTGCAGAGAGTTTTCTTTCTCCTCTTTGTGCTACATTCGTTCTTAAGAAAGTGTACGCATGCGCTGAATGTAAACACACATTGTGCACTCGGAGACAAAAATTCTGGAGCGCTGACTTACAGTTTGTAGTCAATTATCAGTCTTATATTTTGATCAGAATCTCCAGTATTTTTTTAAAAATCTTTTTAATACTATGCCTCAACCTTTGACTACCTAAAACATCTCACTTTTGATCTGTTTTCAAATGTTATGTTCAATTTTAGTCTTTAATTTTTATCTCTGATTACTTATTTGACAATCGAACAGATTTTAATCAACCTCGCTAAGGAAGTTTCACTTCTGACACGCGTATTCTGTACACACGCTCTTTTTTTAAGTGTTTACACGCAGAGTAATATTTTTTCAAATAGATTATAGGGAAGGAGGTACCGTAAAAAGTTTAAATTTTGTATTTTAATATATACAATCCCTTGTAAAAGAGAATTGCCGTAATTGAAAGCTACTCTTAATTTGAGTAAATTTTCTAATTGAAAGTATCTTTTCATCACTCGGAGTTTACCAGATAATCGCTGTAACATCCATTTTGATTCACCTGGAATTAAAATAAAATATAAATTATTAAAATTCGTAATAATTTAAAGTACTGCGAACCTTTTAATTTGGATAAAGTGTTTTAATTGGTTTTCTTTATATTTCATTATTTATATATTTTTACTTATTATGAAATTTTAAAGAAAATCTTGCTACCATACATGCGATATTTTGATCAGAAAATTTTGTTGTGCAATTCTAAGTTTAAGATTTAATAAATAAAGTAATAGTTACTGTTGTTCATTTGTTACAGTGTATGAATCCAGATTGTGGCATCACATCCGAAATTTTTAATATACATATGATTTCATCATATGTATACCTACACTATTAGCCTCACGTTTGAAAATTGCTAAAAATCATTATTAGTACAATACTTAGAGCAGTATTTTGCTAAAAGTACAGTCTCACCGTATTAAGTAGAGATACGAAAACATGTACATGAATGCAGATTATTTATATTTAAGAGAGTGTAAAAAATTAATTAATTCTTCCCCGAACTTAAAATTCTAAGTAAAGAAAAAAACTTCTTGACTTACCTTCATTAGCTTTTTCCAAGAACATGAATATTTTTCAGTAATCAATAGTTATTTATCGTGAATTTATTTAAATTAGGTGTAATGTTTTCTTCCGATATGTTTTAGAACAATTAAGTATTTGTCAATTACAGATTTCCAGTAAGTTTATAAGAAACAAAAGTATTTTGTATAATAAGTTAAAAGATTTATTTTTTATAGATACAAACCTTGTATAAAAAGTAGCATAATTTATGGATGTGCCAAAAAGTTCTGCACGTTTGCAGAATATTTATTTACATTACTTAGAACGCGTGGATAAATTTTGTAGCATATAGTTATGGTTCAGTTGTTTGCCTGTGGTAACTATCTTACTTAGTTTTTCACATTTTTAAGCGTATTGTTTTCTTTCAAAACAAAAAGAAAAAAATTTCTACTATTTTATATCGAGCTACAATAATTATAATAAAGCGAAAATTTTAAATGATTTACATAGAAATGTGTTCAAAATATGCATGTTTATTTATATAATTTCATGAAATTTATTTGGAGAAAGACCAGTTAAGAACAACATTTAGCTATTGGTACTTTTTAGACTGTTAGACAATTATCCTTTCGTATTTCCAGAAATATCTGCAGAAAGATTTAATTCATCTAGAGAACATGCTGATACATTTTAGAATACTTTTTACAAACATCAGCGCAAATAATTAACACTAAACTGTATAAACTAATATGAACATATTTTGTATGACTTGCACTAGCTCTAAACTATAAATAAATGCATAAAATAGCTACAGTGATCATTTCACCTTAAATCGAACGTAGAGCTTATTTTAATAAAACTGTTATGGAGTTATTTACTGGACATGATATAGGTTTACCTAATGCCAATCATCAAAGAAAATTTTCTAGAAGAATACATTTTCAACAGGATGGTGCACCTTGTTACTACCATAACGACATCACATCTTGCATCAATGGTGAAGCACCAGTTTGGATTGGTCGTAGGGGTGATCAATAACCACCACGATCACGATATCGCTTAGCAAATCTGTGGTAAGAACTGATTTACCGATGGGACATTTGCAGAATTACGAAAAGAAGTCACATTGAACATTTGTGGTACCTGTAAAAATGGACTATATCTTACAGCAATATGTACTTAATTTTTTTTCCCTATAAATTGCATTCAGTTAATCATGCTTTTTGCCTAGCTAAATTGTAGACGCCCTGTATTTATATATGTACTACATGCTCTACTTAAATTTACACCAAACGCTAGGTTAAAATTGCTTGGAAGGTATTATTGCTGTTTTAATCACTTAAACATAAAAATGCTAAGAGTTTACTAGTATAAAGAATATTTGCCTGACAGAGAGCAACAGTTGCAAATTAAAAGAAAAATTAATTAAAAACACAGATATACAAAATGCAGTACAGGTGACTCAGTAATTATTTGTTACACTAGCCGATTCGGCAAACAGTCGCTTCGTCATTTTAATGATTATCCTTGAACTTCGCTTTTCGAGCCTTCGGTGACATTGGTGACATCTAATGGCGTAGTCATCAAATATTAAATCCGTAAGTTAACTCATGAGACTCTTAAAATGTTAGAGGGGGAAGTGGCGTAACTGACGAGATATACGGGCAACTCTGTGCTGACATTTTAGTCACACCCTTTCCCGATCAAGGAGTCATGTGACGGGGGAAGTGTGACCATTTCCCTTTAGTTATTTCGTACCAAGACGGACACATCCCCTTAGTCACATGATGCTTCGAGTGCACAGGGGCGTGGCCAAAATGCCAGCATTGTAGCCAGTATATTTCGTCAGCTACGGGAAAATACGGTAGTCATTCTGCCAATTACAAGGGTCAGCATAGCATCTAACCAACACAAATTCCGAGTTCTCTCTCAAGGTCAAACCTGACTAACGGAGTCGTGGAGTTTGGTGAAAGCTACTGTAAGGGAACTTAGTTTTACGACGGCGTCTTCAACAGTACAAATCATGCATAATCAAGAAATCAAGAACACGATATCAATTCCGAAAAACAAAATATCACTCATTCAAAATTAGCATGTTAATTCCAATTCAATATCTAATAGCGACTGCATAGAGCATTTCAACGAACATAATAGCAGGCCAACATAGTAGAACAAACACCATCGACCGAAAAACAAACCTATCCTATGTTGTTGAATGGAAAAAACCAGATTTTTAACATCGAATAACGTTATTAAATTAAAGTAATGCGATTGTAATTAATTGAACCTTTAAAATAATTTTCAGCTTTGATTTTCCAGCAGAATCTTGTGATTTGAAGAGATGAAAGATTATTAAAATTACTTTTAACGTAGTTTTTCTTGATTTAAGGTGTCCAATAAGGATAGAGACAAACTTTAAGAGGAGGTAAGACACAAGGACTCAGAATCACATAGGAATGTGGGGTCGGTATCGTCGTCTTCATATAACTGTTAATATCAACTTTCAAATAATTGTTGAAATAATAGCAAACTTTTCGACCATAGTTTGTTGAAACTTTTGCTTTCCAGGAATCACTTGACTAAATTTGATAGTTCAAAAATTCTATTTCATTTCATTGATGAAATTCTCAGAGACAAGACCAATGTTAATGGAACTCTGTTAAAAAATTAAACGAATTCTTCAACACGTTTCCCAGAGTGATTACTATGAGGTAAATGAAAACGACATTTTTAACAATACATTGCTAAATGGTTCAGGATTTTTATTACATGCCCTCTCTCCCCTTACATTTGACCTAACCATTATAGGACACCCTGTATAAATAAATTGGGGCTGAATCATGTGGAGTTCGTTCAGCGTATCTTTATGCACGTCGCGAAAAAATATGCTTAATAATTCGTATTAAAATCCCCAAACTCATATATCTCTTTAGATTTACTTATAACAGGAGAATGTATGAATATTCTATCACTTGACGAAAGATCAAAAGGTTATCACTGTTAGAATAATGTATGCAGTATTTTTAATCTTAAGATTTTTCCGTTAAAAAGAAATTAAATATTCTTAAAAGTCTGCAGATTTTGTTGTATATTCGGAACAAACAGTTGCTAAAAACATGATGATAAAACTATCGTACAACTGCAAGCATAATTACCTCCGGTATTGAGTATTACTCGCTTAAAACAGCTGAAAATCGCATAATTTTTTTTTTTAATTCCTAAATCGGGCTCCGTAAATATATCTTCAATGTGTGTCAGGACCTGTCTTTGTAAAACACTATAATAAAATGTCCCGTCTCGGCACTATGGGACGCTGACAGAGGCACAAATATACATTTTCGTTAATTTATATAGATACAGTCAGCATACTTGGAAAAAGGAAAAAAATAACATATGAACACTAGTCTGTTTCTTGTATTCACATATAAGAGTAGTTAGAGGAGGGCGCCATGGATTCAAAGTTTTACATAAAAATTTCTTTGTAAAAATTATTATAACATTGCTCTTCTGGTCTCTGTGTAAAGCATCTGGAATTTAAGCATATTTATAATAATTTTTCTGCTTTTATTATATTGTAAATATTTTTATTACTTTATTTGTATTATATTTATTTTTGCAATTTATATTTTATTTTTCAAAAACTTTTTGGAAGGAAAATTTAAAAGAAACATTCATGTTTAGTTGATATTCTAAGTTTCGGAAATATATGAATAGTTAGTAAATTCTTACGTCATTTAAAGAACCGTGCAAAGTATATTAAGAAGTAAAAGGAAAACTCTCGTTGTGTAATTCTGAGAAATAGTGTTTAGTTTCTTTAATTTAAAATGATATTTAGAAATTATTATTAAAAGATCAAACAAAAAAATCGAAGAAAAATCAAATTAATTGATCATACAACTGGTTGATATTTATTTTGAAATTAATTAATCTGTATGTAATAATGTACTAATATGTAATAAATGAATTAAGCCAAAAGATTTCTAATCGTAAAACAGGCGAGGTAAAACAAAATGGAATTTAATTTGAGTTAATTTAACTGAAGTCAAAATATTTCGTTTTTGTGTTTTAACATCTAAATTATTTTTGACTTCGTCATATTCACATTCGAACATTACTGGGTGTCATTAAGAAAGATTAAGTGCGTAAAAACGAAGACTAGCTGCTTTCTTGAATTTAAAAATTGTGCAGTTAATCTCCTAAACAACGGAAATCATTTAAAAGTTTGAACCGTCAAGTGCAGGAGTGCTTAAATATTCGAAAGTTAATTATCTTGTCAAAACTAGGCATTTGCTGAAAGCAGCTTAAACACTTTTTGGACAAATTACGTGCAAATTAACTATGATTAATCATGATGCAAACAAAAACATTCTGATCTCATATTAGCTCTTTAAAATATTTTCATAGATAGTATTATACATTATAAAAAAATGACTTAGAAAATAATTCTTGCTATGATTTTAATTTGACATGTGACTGATTTCAAGGGAAAAAATAGATTTTTTCCTCATAATTGCAAAACGGAATTATTTCATTTATTAGATTGTTTGAAAAAAGCCATTGTTGGTAAGTTCATAATTCTGCAATTTTCTTTGTAATGCGTAATTTGAAATTTTCTAACTTAAGTTTATTAACCACACTAACTTCTTTTTCCAAAATGAAATTTTTCAAATTGAGTAGTAATTGTGTACAAGAAAAAAATCTTTCTTAATGTTTGCATTAAAAATAAATTTATAGGGAATGCAGACAAGATAGGGAGTTAAACCAATTTCATAGTTTTGTACTTTTGCTTTGTAGTCAGTGTGTAAGAACTACATTTGCACCAAGTAATCTTTGAAGGAACTATTTTCGTAGCAATATTTATCTACATTTAAGGTAAGGTTGCAGTGGTTGTCTGAATTATATCACTGTCAATATTTTGAATGCTTCCCCCCCCCCAAAAAAAAAAACCTCTGTTGATAGTCCGATATTTTCCTTGAGACAGTCATTTTGTTACAACGGGTCATAATAAAAGATGCCCATTCATGCCCCCCCCCCGTCTAAAAAGTAAATTTTTGTTGATTCTCTTTATATATTGCTATAAAGCAATTTTTCTTAAGTGGAGGCTTTCTTCCTACATTTTTTATTTTTCATTCTGTAATAATTAAGTGGTCTCTTACTCTTAACTTTCATCCTTTCGTCTTAACATTTTCATGAAAAATGCTCACATTTTAAAACTTATTCTACAATAAAGAACTTTTTCAATGCGATCTTTTTCAATTAAAAAAAAATGTTTCCTTTCTTGTCAATTTCTGAATAATTACTCAGGGAAAATAAAGTGTTTTTTCTACAAATTATATAAAATGGTCGGATTCTCACAAAAATTCTTAAAAGTCAAAGTAAGTTTAAGATGAATAAAAAGTTCAGTAAACCAGTCTTTTCGTTATTGACATTTATCCGCTAGGTATAGCGTTAAACAGAATGCAAAGATTGATTGTTTAACCAGATATATTATTAACTTACAATTGTTAAACATACCTGCCCCCTCTGCGAGAAACATGAAATAATTTTATAGAACTGTTTAATTTAGGTTTATTGTTTAGGTTTATTGTTTAGGTTATACTTTTTTTCTCTTTCCAGTGTAAGAATATAAATATACATTTGTACAGTGACATACATGTGTACAAATATATATTTGTACACATGTACAGTGTAAGTATTTAAAAATTCTGCAGTCTTCCTTTAAAAATTCGTTCTATTTAGACATATTTAAACAGGTATTTAAATAATAATAATTTCAGAGACTTAATGTATGCTTAGCTAAATACTTCACCAGCTGACGGCATGTTTTCGTTTTTGTTTTGTTTGCGAGGGGAGGGAACAAACCATTTAAGGATGTTAAGTATTTAATATTATCAACACAAAATCATTATAGTCTAGTGTATTTTCAATAAAAGATGAATAGGTAATACATTTAAAAAGAAAGGAAAGCATTGTAAAATTAATTATACTGGAAAATTGTTTTTTGTTTATTTGACTCAGCTCCACCTGGCCCCTTATTCTATGGATGCCCTTATAAAAGTGCATCTCACGCAGAATAGATTTAAAATTAATTTTGTTCGTGATTTCACAAGCATCTTAGTCAAAAATACATGGTCTTCAGTGTATCATTTAACATTTATGTTTCGCGGTGTATAATCAGAAATTTTATACTGAATCGCCAACAGCTTATGAAGCAGCAGTGACTAAACACACACAGTTGCACTTAACATTTTGTCAAAATTTCTGATGTTTGAATATTTTGTAACGATATGTATTAACAGCATATCACTAGTTTCAAAATTGGAAAAAGCAGGAAAACTTTCTAAAAGAATATTTTAACTAATCAAAATTTGATTTTATTTAAATTCCATTAAAACCTTGTAAATATTAAAATTTTAAGTATTAAATAAATAATTTTATAATTCAAAACACTATACGTTACACACACACTATACAATTCACTATACGTTAGTGACATTCGAATTTAATAAAATTCATATTAAAGCAAATCCAAGGTTTTGTCAAAATTTATCTATATTTGCTATGGACTTCATAATAGTTTTATGTTTTTTACTATTTCATTTTATTTTACTCTAGACTAAAACAGAAAAGCTATTTTAACCTTAGACACCAGGTAGTTTACACTGAAGCACGATCTTAAATGTTTCTCGTTCTAAAATAATGTTACTGAGGTGTAAATATTTAATTTAATTCTCACATAAAGTCAGAGAGTAGTGTACCTTCTTTAAATAGCCATTTACTAGACTTACACTTTTTTTGTTTCACCAAGAGTATCGGTATCTTAATAAATATAATATGAATTGAAGATGTTTTAAAAGTATGTTCTCTATTTATGTATTAAAATTCACGAGTTTAATGAGATTTTATCTGTGTTATTACGAAATATTGACATTGTTATAAGCGTTAACTGAATAAGTACATACTTAAATATGCTTCTAAATATTTATAAAAACTTTAAATTCTCATATGTTTCAACTTTCAAATAGTGTCACACGTACAAATTTTGAAACCGGATTATCTATGATATTTTAAATAAATACTTTTATAATATAGAATTAAAAATATATGAAAATATACTAGTAGAAGATAATTAAATTAGCCGAAGTCTTAAAAAATGTTTCCATGCAGCAAAGTTTCCAAATGTTTTCTTTAATGGATAATCTTTGAAATTTGATAGAGCACCTCGTAAATTGTGTCGAAGCACCCTTTAATTTCCGTATGTTCTTGTATCCCTGATCAAGATATTCAGCTATTCACTTAAATGACTTCAGCTCCATTGTATAAATTTCACCAAAAAGTCAGTATTTTTATTAATATAACTAGCTGAAGTACCCGTCCTCGATGGGTTAGTGAATGCAAATTTCCAAAAAGCAAGAACTTTCGTCAGCATTGTAGGAGTACACAGAATGAATGTAGTACGTTGCCAAAGTAAAGAAAGCGAAGTCATAATTTTTATGTATTGTTAAAATATTACAGGTTAGAGAGTAACTAAGTAATACCATTTGATTCGCTTTAGTCGTAATTATGTGATGCGCGAATGAATATTTACACATACTGAAATAATTTTCGCAAAATCTCAAAATTTAATCAACATTTTGAAAAATTGGAAGCCTAGAATATAAGTTGAGTGACAACCTATCATGTCACCCAAATTCGTTTCATTCCCTGCAGTCTTTATTTCGTGATGCTGGAACAATTTTCAGCATTTTAAAACGATTTTCGCAAAATCTCAAAATGTAATCAAAATATTTTTAAAATTCAACGCCTATAAATTAAGATTAGCAACTACCTATCATATCACTAAATTTCGTATCATTCGTATTAGTCGTTCTTACGTGAAGTTTGAAGAAATCATCATTGAACGTACTTTGAGAGAATTTTCACAAAATCTCAAAATCTAATAAAAATGTTAAAAAAATTGGACTCCTATAGTTTATGTTGAGCAAACATCTATCGTGTGACCAAATTTCATATCATTCGCTTTAGTCGCTATTACCTCATGCGGGAACAAAGATTCACTCAATTTTAAACGATTTTCCCAAAATCTCGAAATCTGATCGATTTTTTTTATTTAGATGCTTATAGTTTAAGGTGAGTGACCACCTATCATTTCACCAAATATAATTTTTTCACCTTTGCAGTTATTACGTGATGTGCGAGCACAAATTTACGCCGTTTGAAACGATTTTCGCAAAATCTGAAAATCTAATTAAAATTTTTAAAAATTCGACGTCTATGTTTTAAGTTGAGTGACCACCTATCATGGCACCCAATTTCATATCATTCGCTTCAGTCGCTTTTATGTGATGCTTGAACACAAATTTACACAGTTTGAAAGGATTTTCGCAAAATCTCAAAATCCAATCAAGATTTTTTTAAAATTCGACGCCTATGTTTTAAGTTGAGTGACCACCTATCATGACACCCAATTTCATATCATTCGCTTCAGTCGTTTTTGCGTGATGCTTGAACACGAATTTACGCAGTTTGAAAGGATTTTCGCAAAATCTCAAAATCCAATCAAGATTTTTAAAAATTCGTCGCCTATGTTTTAAGTTGAGTGACCACCTATCATGACATCCAATTTCATATCATTCGCTTCAGTCATTTTTCCGTGATGCTTGAACACAAATTTACGCAGTTTGAAAGGATTTTCGCAAAATCTGAAAATCTAATCAAGATTTTTTAAAAATTCGACGCCTATGTTTTAAGTTGAGTGACCACCTATCATGACACCCAATTTCATATCATTCGCTTCAGTCGTTTTTACGTGATGCTTAAACAAAAAAAGCGTCACGGACAGAATGACAGAATGACAGAATGACAGACAGACAAACTTTTTTTTGAGGGTCGCATCGGATTCCCGGGTGCTTGAAACGGATAGAAATCGCAAAATTTTTGAATTCCAAGAAATGTACAGACAAAAGTCTAATTTTATTTATATAGATATTCGGCAAATATCAACTCGGAGCACAAAGGAGTCTGGTGAGTTTAACATCACAAAAGTACTTCTCTTTGAATGCAAATTCGCAAGTGATACTCATTTGTAGGGATGGACGCGAGACGCCAGAATTCTCGTATTGTCTCGCGTTCTCGCATTGTCTCGCGAGACGAGGCGCGAGACGAGACAGGCATTTTTTTTGCGAGACGAGACGCGAGACGAGAAAGAAAATATTTTGCGGGACGAGACGCGAGACGAGACAGAGTCTTGTCTCGCGCGAGATTTCTCGCGAGAATTCTCACATTTTTTTCCGTCTCGCATAAATACGATCTGAAAAGCGACAATTTGCCTCAAGCCTCTACCCAAAGCGTATCTAATTCTGAAGCGTAGTCACTCCAATGGGCGTTTTTGCGCCTCGATAGCTAACGCCACCTAGGCATCCGGCACATGAACTAATGTCCTGGGAGCCTTCTCGCGCATGCGCTCTGATCAAAAAACCATGCTTGCACCATCAAAGCACTTTGTTGCACATGGTATACTTGTGGTGCGCGGTTTATATGATTATTTCCCGGGATTTTTTCTATGTTTTCTAATTTAATGAGGTCTTGATTGTGTTATATTTCATTGTAATAATTATATTTATGGTAACCTCTATTCTCTAATCAAGTAGAAAGTCAGTTTGCTAGTTAAAATGCCGTATTATTGTGCATATCCAAGGTGTGCCAATAACGCCAAAAGTGGTGGGAAGCGATTTTACCGATTTCCAAAAAACGAAGAAAGGTAAGTCAACTTTATTAATTTTAATCTTCAAAATTATTATTGCTTAATTATTTATAATCGTTATTTAACATGCCTTTGTCATTTTTATTTCGGAATTGGTAGTATTGAAGAGTACTCTGCACATTGCACATGCTAGAAAGTAAACTGCTTTAACTACTGTTGATTTGTTACTTAATTTTGAAATTAAAAAAAATCTCTTAATTTTTGCATGTTGATAATTTTTCTTTATTTAACATACATAAACGTTATATCATTTTCACTAATTGTATCCTTATTATTGTATTTTATCTATTGCACCTTACTCTTTTTCACATTCAAAAATCATTTAAAATCTGATCATGAATTATTAATTGTTTTTTATCGAAAGGTGATATGTAACGGTGCTATTCTGTCATTATACTTTCATATTTTATTTGATAATTGATTCCACAGTTTTTGAAATTTGTCCAGAATAAATTTGGTTAACCAGATGTACAGTACACTTAAAATTTAGCTAGGTGAACAATTTGTTTTTATATGTATATACAGGGATGAGATTCTTTAGCTTTTAGGCTGATTTCAGTTTTTTGTGAATTGAGAGAAATTCACTTTTTGTCTTTTTTCTCTGAAAATTCTGCTTTTTTTGTGGATTTCTGATAGTAGTTATTAATTAACTGCAATATTTTTATCCTGTAGCATGTTCTGATGTTTTACTTCTTAAATCTTTTTTCCACATGTATTAAAAACAATTATCTTATGTAGAACTTATTTTCTCTCGTTTGATTTCAGTCTTTTTGCTTTTTCGCCAATCTCATCCCTGTATATAAAACAAACTGTTTATGCATATAAAATCTGTTTAAAAAATTCGCATAACTCAATCTTTTGTTTAGTTACGATCAGTTATTGTCTGGCATAAATGCTCACAATACTGTGGAATTATCCTATTGTTTTTCCTGTGTGTGCGGTCATGTTTCAAGTATTTAGTAATTTGTAAAAAAAAAAAAAAAACTATAAATACATATTTAGAATTCTGTTAGCAAGGTAGGCAGCTGTCAGCACCTAACTTTATTGATTTTAATCTTCAACATTATTATTGATTAATTATTTATAATCATTATTTAACATGCCTTTGTCATTTTTATTTCGGAATGGGTAGTATTGAAGAGTACTCTGCACATTGCACATGCTAGACACACATTTGACACATGCTAGAAATTAAACTGCTTTATCTACTGTTGATTTATTACTTAATTTTGAAATTTAAAAAAATCTCAATTTTAGCATGTTGATAATTTTGCTGCATTTAACATACATAAACGTCGTATCATTTTTACTAATTGTATCCTTATTATTGTATTTTATCTTTTGCACCTTACTCTATTTCACATTCAAAAATCATTTAAAATCTATTCATGAATTATTAATTGTTTTTTATCGGAAGGTGATATGTAAAGGTGTTATTATGTCATTATATTTTCGTATTTTATTCGATAATTAAGTGATTGCACAGTATTTTGAAATTTGCCCAGAATAAATTTGGTTAGCCAGAGGTACACTTAAAATTTAGCTAGGTGAACAATTTGTTTTTATATGTATATAAAACAAACTGTTTATGCATATAACATCTGTTTAAAAAATTGAAAGAAACCATTCACTTAACTCAATCTTCAGTTACGATCAGTTATTGTCTGGCATAGAACGGTTTGGGGAGAATCTTTGATTACCACATTGAATTAAAATATAAAACCTGTACATTTATAATGCAGAAACAATTGAGGAGGAAAAGGAGATCAGACACCATCTTCCAAAGAGAAAAATCAAATTATCCTTTTAGCATTTGCTAAAGCTTTTTTCTTATTTTAGCTTTTCTGCTAAAAAATTTTTGAGCTCAACTTAAACCCTGCCTTTTTTGTGTATAAATTTGCTTGCCTCTAAGTTTTGTACTTTAAAATAGTTTTAAAATCAGTATTAAAGTTATTTTTAGGGATGCATAATTTATTAATGTATTGTAACACGAGTACAGTAATATATACTGATCAAAGTCCTTATCTGATATAGCACTGAACTTTTTGCTCACATGAGCAGGCCCGGTCTGGGAGGGTAGGGGCCCGCCCATCTCAAGAGAAGGGGGGGGCTGGGTTATTGTATAACCGATAAATTTTAGGATGTGCTAACTTTCGGGGTATGGGGGGAGGTATGGTGTTATTAATTAATTATGATTGATAATTAATTCATTCATAAAATATTGATCTATTAATTAATATGCGTCATTCGTATTAATTAATCCCTTGTTCATTCGGGAATCCTCTCTCTAAACATTTTGAAACACAATCTCTAAAACACAAAACTACATATAAAATAAAGTGTTTTGAAGCCTTTTGGGGCTGAAATGCAGCGGCAAAAATTTTTTCTGTGTCAAACTTCATTAAGTGCTATCAGTGTAGCACTTTTTTTATTTTCTTTTTTCTGTTTGGGGGCCCACCCGTCTGCAAACAGTTACACACTGGAAAGTCCGGGCCTGCACATGAGAATAGTTATATATTCATTTTTCAAACATTAAAGTAAATATGATGCTATTTAACTTAACGACTACTAAAGTAATTCAAAAATCTTCAATCATTGGTCCATTATTTAGTGTAAAACAAAACTTCTGTGGATTAAGCAACCTAGTTGTACAGCTAATGTAAACTGGGCAAACACTGGCCCTTATTAAAAAACTTCCGTAGATTTACCAACCCATATAAGATAGTCATGTTTTTGATCAACTTATTAATTAGACTTCAAAGACTTTAACGATTCCTTGAAATAATATGTAATCCATTAAGGATCAGCACACTGGGAGAGAATTGAATCACAGTCACAGACCCAAACGAACAATTTTTATGAATTTTTTAATACAAAGAGTTGTAAAAAATTCATTATGATCATTCCATTTTCAAATTATGCATACGCAACACTGGGCTTACCACGTTACTCAGAGTTCTGTACTTGGATAGGATGCCGGGCTGATAGGAGGGGAATAATTACGTTGTGCATATGGATTCTGGTCAAGAATAGGTTAAAACTGCTTTTTACTCCTTATTTGTTCCACTGTAACTTTTTCTGTCTTCAGACTCATTTAAAAAATATGTTGCATGAACTGTGTAATGATTTATTTTTTCATGAATGCTAATCATGTCATGTTCATTTAATTTGATTTCTAAATTTTGTTAATTGCAGGTGTCAGCAATGGATGAGAATTGTAAATAATCCGAAACATTTTGGAAAACACTGCCAACAACAGCATATAGAGTTGTAAGACCATATTCTTGCAGATGCTTAAACTCCATGAAGGTAAGATTATTAATCTTGAATGAACAATATCAAAATCTTTTCTTTTGTACTTTAAGCCAGCTGAGATATATCTTATGAAATAAGACATGAACATATTTAGTTCTGCATAATTCTCAAAAATATGTTACTGTCTTCAGAAGTTTTATTTCTAATTTATTTGTCTCTTGTTTATGTAAATTCCAAAGTTTGTGCATATTTTCATTTCAGGTGCATTGAAGCCAGCCAAGTATTTAGCCACAGTGTTCATGTTGGAATGAGCATGCTTCTGCTTCAGAACTTACTGCCAGCTGAGGCGTCTCAAAACTAGTATTGATGTCGTCTTTATGCCTTTCTGCAATATCTCATGGAAGTTCCTGGTCATCACTGTTCCCCAGAAACTTTGCGAACATCCTGGACAAAGTTGGTCTTCCTTCACGGATATCTCTTTTTGAACTCAAGAAGCAAGTTCCCTATTTCTGCATTGTATTTAAGCCAGCCATTATCATTTGTAAATATGCCTTATTCGAAAACAGTTACTCATTATTTGTGCAAGTCTTCTCAAAAACTAGTGTTGATGTCGTCTTTATGCTTTTCTGCAGTATCTGATGAAAGTTCTTGGTCTTAAGTTTGCAAACATCCTCAACAAAGTAGTCTGCCTTCGCCTTCATTTTTTGCTCCTGCTTTGAATTCCAGAAGCAAGTTCTCTATTTCTGCATTGTGTTCAAGCCAGCCATTATCATTTGTAAATATGCCTTATTTGAAAACAGTACCTCATTATTTGTGCAAGTCTTCTCAAAAACTAGTGTTGATGTCGTCTTTATGCTTTTCTGCAATATCTGATGAAAGTTCTTGGTCTTAAGTTTGCAAACATCCTCAACAAAGTTTGTCTGCCTTCATTTTTTTCTCCTGATTGGAATTCCAGAAGCAAGGTGTCTATTTATGGATTGTGTTCCAGCCAGCCATTATCATTTGTAAATATATCTTGTTTTCGAACATTTCCTGATTTTTTGTGCAAGTCTTCTGAAGAGCTTGTTTTGATGTCGTCTTTATTCCTTTCTCCAATATCTGATGAAAGTTCCTGGTCCATCCTATTACCCATAAAGTCTGCTAACATCCTCCACAAAGTTAGTCCGTCTTCACTGGTATCTACTTCTTTGAACTCCAGAAGCAAGTTGTCTATTTCTGCATTGTGTTTTGAGCCATCCATTATCATTTGTAAATATGCCTTATTTGAAAAGAGTACCTCTTTATTTGTGCAAGTCTTCTCAAAAACTAGTATTGATGCCGTCTTTATGCCTTTCTGCAATATCTCATGAAAGCTCCTGGTCATTCACTGTTCCCAGAAACTTTGCGAACATCCTGGACACAGTTAGTCTTCCTTCACGGTATCTCTTTTTGAACTCAAAAGCAAGTTCTATTTCCTCATTGTAGTTAGCCAGCCATTATCATTTGTAAATTGCTTTTGAAAACAGTACTCATTATTTGTGCAAGTCTTCTCAAAACTAGTGTGATGTCGTCTTATGCTTTTCTGCAGTATCTGATGAAAGTCTTGGTCTTAAGTTTGCAAACATCCTCAACAAAGGTAGTCTGCCTCGCCTTCATTTTTTGCTCCTGCTTTGAATTCCAAACATAGTTCTCTATTTCTGCATTGTGTTCAAGCAGCCATTATCATTTGTAAATATGCCTTATTTGAAAACAGTACCTCATTATTTGAGCAAGTCTTCTCAAAAACTAGTATTGATGTCGTCTTTATGCCTTTCTGCAATATCTCATGGAAGTTCCTGGTCATCACTGTTCCCCAGAAACTTTGCGAACATCCTGGACAAAGTTGGTCTTCCTTCACGGATATCTCTTTTTGAACTCAAGAAGCAAGTTCCCTATTTCTGCATTGTATTTAAGCCAGCCATTATCATTTGTAAATATGCCTTATTCGAAAACAGTTACTCATTATTTGTGCAAGTCTTCTCAAAAACTAGTGTTGATGTCGTCTTTATGCTTTTCTGCAATATCTGATGAAAGTTCTTGGTCTTAAGTTTGCAAACATCCTCAACAAAGTTGTCTGCCTTCATTTTTTGCTCCTGCTTTGAATTCCAGAAGCAAGTTGTCTATTTTTGCATTGTGTTCCAGCCAGCCTTTATCATTTGTAAATATGCTTATTGAAAACAGTCTCATTATTTGTGCAAGTCTTCTCAAAACTAGTGTTGATGTCGTCTTTATGCTTTTCTGCAATATCTGAGTTAATCAGTTCTGGTCTTAGTTTCAAACATCTTTACAAAGTTTGTCTGCCTTCATTTTTTTCTTGCTTTGAATTCCAGAAGCAAGTTGTCTATTTCTGGATTGTGTTTCAGCCAGTCTTTATCATTTGTAAATATGCTTATTTGAAACAGTCCTCATTATTGTGCAAGTCTTCTCAAAACTGTTTGATGTCGTCTTTAGCTTTCTGCATATCTATGAAAGTTCTGGTCAATTTGCAACATCCTCACAAAGTTGTCCGCCTTCTTATTCTTTTTGAATCAGAAGCAAGTTCCTATTTCTGCATTGTTTAGCCAGCCATTATCATTTGTAAATATGCCTTATTGAAACAGACCTCATTATTTGTGCAAGTCTTCTCAAAAACTTGTATTGATGCCGTCTTTATGCCTTTCTACAATATCTGATGAAAGCTCCTGGTCTTTCCTGTTCCCTAGAAAGTTTGCGAACCACCTCAACAAAGTTAGTCCGCCTTCACCGGTATCTAATTCTTTGAATTCCAGAAGCAAGTTGTCTCTTCCTGCATTGTGTTCCACCCAGCCTTTATCATTTGTAAATGTATATGTTTTTAAAAACAGTCTCTGAATTATTGTGTAAGTCTTGTCAAGAACTTGTATTGATGTCATCGTTAGACCTTTCTGCAATTCCAAAATATGGTTCTTCATTTCTGCTCTGTGTTTCACACAGCCTTTATCATTTTTAACTGTATGTTATTTTGAAGCCAAATGTTTTTGTACTTAGGTAAGTATATATTTTTAAAAAATTTTAATCTGTTATTTTCCTTTCTGAAACATTACCGCAGCATATTTCTTTGTTTTCAAAGTTCTACATGTAAAGAGTCGAAATTACCTGTTTGCGGGGCCATATTTCCTCTTTGGCATTTTCATCAGGCACAAGAAGAGAAAAAATAAAATTAAGGGAATATACGGGAAAAAATAAAATTAAGGAAAATATGGTTCTTCATTTCTGCTCAGTGTTTCACACAGCCTTTATCATTTGTAACTGTATGTTATTTTGAAGCCATTTCCGAAATTTTTTGTACTTAGGTAAGTATACAGTTCAAAAAAAAATTTTAATCTGTTAGTTTCATTTCTGAAACATATTACAGCAGCATATTTTATTGTTGTCAAAGATTCTCATGTAAAGAGTCGAAATTACCTGTCTGCGGGGCCATATTTCCTCTTTGGCATTTTCATCAGGCACAAGAAGAGAAAAAATAAATTAAGGGAATATACGGGAAAAAATAAAATTAAGGAAAATATGGTTCTTCTTTTCTGCTCAGTGTTTCACACAGCCTTTATCAGTTGTAACACAACTGTATGTTATTTTGAAGCCATTTCCGAAATGTTTTTGTACTTAGGTAAGTATACATTTTTTAAAAATTTTAATCTGTTAGTTTCCTTTCTGAAACATATTACACCAGCATATTTCATTGTTGTCAGAGTTGTACCTGTAAAACATCGAAAGTACTTGTCTGCTGGGCCATTTTTCCTCTTTGGCAAAAACATCAGGCACAAAAAGAGAAAAAATAAAATTAAAGGAATATATCATCTCCTAGCAACTTATGAATGCATTGTGTTTGTCAGCAGTGCAGTTTATCTGTCTAATGATGATTAAAAAGTATTGTTTATGGGTGCAGAGAAAGACACTGATAGAGTACACGAGTATCCCCTCCCTTTCTTTGTCAAGATTTCCAGCATATTCATTTTATTTTGAAGTATGTGCAAAAATTTCCACAGACAAAGTTTTGTTAATGAGTATACCGAAGTAAAATGCCCTTCATGATGCATTAAAACTTTGCAAACTGAAAATATAATTTAAATTATTCAATTGGGATTTATATTCTTTTTCGCATACTTACGGAAAAAATAAACTGTAATATTTTTATCATGTAGCATGTTCTGATGTTTAACTTATTAAAACATTTTTCACATGTATGGTATATACAAATAAAATCACCCCTGCAAATACTTTGCTTGTGTATATCACTCTTTTATCTTTTTTCCAATCTCATCCCGGTCCTGTGTTCCAATTTAGTACAAAAAAAAGGGGGGTTGGGGGAGATTTTGAAATTCAAAATTTATACTTAAATTAATCCAATTTTGATATAACATCCTCTTATATTGAGCAACATTTCAATACCATCCTCATTAGTATTTTTTTCCCAAAACTATGTGATTTAGCAATAGTCATAAAGTATTATGCAATTTTTAGTTTTCCACCCATGTTTCTATTGCCATGAACAACTTAGAATAATAGTCTATGTATTAGTATGTGTATAATTATAGTACATGTGTGTTTCTACAGTATTGTGAGCAAATCATGTCTGCAACAAATAGATCATAAGTAAGAAGAAGAAAAAATTAGGTTTTTTTTTTTTTTTAAGCAGTGTTATATTGTTTACTAAAAATAAAACTGTTCACCTTCATCAGTATTTAAGTTAGTCGCAAACACAAAATTCACATATACAATATGCACAATATTCTGGAATCGCCCATATATGAGTCATCCTGGAAATTGTATATTTTTCTGATATGCTGTGTGTTAACTTCCAAATGCATCTGTGTAATTTTTTATTAGGAAATGCTGTCTTTTTGATATTTTATCATTATCAATAATAATAAAGCACAATTTTTTCTGTTATAAAAATCTGTTTGTCGACTTTGTTGGTAATTAAATTTTTTTTGATGTATCTTAATCAAAATCAATAATTTGTTATATGTATGTATTAGACATCACCTATTTATGTAAAAATGTCTGTGAATAAATATCTTTTTGTCAAGATTATCTGTGCTGTACTTTTTGAATGAGTATAAATCTGCAGTTTTGTTTTATATTTATCTCTTTTACTCATATAATTGTTGGTTAAAAATTCCAAAGATCCTAAAGTATGGTTCATCAAGAATACCGATATAAGATTCTGAAGTAGGGTTCATCAGCTATAATTGTCTTCAGGTTGTATTTTTCCTCTTGTCTTTACTTATAAGGGCACACAGCGTACTCAACTATTAACAAGGCTCGTGACTGGAAATAAATGTGGATAACTAATGTTAAGTTGAGGAATGAGATGCAGCATTATTAATGCACTTTTTGCATGATAAAATGTGAAATCCTTCTATAACATTAAATAATGTGGCCAGTTAATGTAACTGTTTAAGTCAATTATATAAATTTAAAATGATTTTCAGGAGAAACATTTCACCAGTTACTTGACTACATTTGTTGTAGGTATGATTCAAAATCATAATTTTCCTTGATTATCCTTACTTCTTTCTCCATTGAGGTGTGTTTGAAAGCTGTAGGATTTACAATCTTCGATTTGAATATAATAAATACATTTGGGGGGGGGGTCGTCCTTCAACATGTAATATCATACATTAAAAGTGCAGTGTAATTAAAAAAGCAATTGCATTATATTCCATTTGTTAGATTTTTTTCTAAGTTATTTAAAGAATTTTTTTATTTAAAATATAAGTAATTAAGTTATTTAAAGAAATATTTTTAATTGGAAACTAAAGTATAATTGCCTTTTTAATATCGGTGATATTTAAAAATTAGCACAAAAATGAATTTGAAAAAAAAAAAAACCACTATTGTTGCTCAATTTTTCAAGATTACAGTTTATTATTTTTCTTAGCTTATAAAATGAAGTGTCATCTTTATTTATGTAATAGGCTCATTAGTATATTATTACCGCGGAAGTCTCAAGTTTGAAAGTGAAGAAAGATCAGGGAAATTACTTGTTATTTGTTGAAACGCGAACCGCGAACGTAAGTTCGCGGTTCGCGTTTCAATAGCTCACTCAAGGTAGCAAGCAGACGACCAGAAACCAAAACCGGTTTGTTTACCGAAATAGTTAAGACTCCATTCGCTATGAAAGAAAGTGGCGCTAGTAGCGACGATAGGCGCGGCAGGATTTTAACATTAAGTGAGCGTGCTTACCGTATATGTGCTTTGCCTCTACCGTTTAACTTGCGTCTCCTTCGTTTCCGGTCCTCGTATACTATCAGCACTCTACAATACGCACAAACACGTAACATTTAAAATTAGAACAGACGAGAGATATACAAAACACACAAAGGAGAGGATAAAGAAAGAGGCGGAAAAAAAAAAGAAAACAGAGAAGAGTTGAAAGAAAAATAATAAGTAAATAGGAAAGGTGGTACGGTATGTTCAAATCTGACCACTTTTAGACGGGGCCCGGGGCATTAAGTTTGGGGCCACCATTACTATCCCCTTTTTTACGCATTAAGCCCCTTTACTGAGCCCCCCTTTTTTAAGCATTTTAACCCAGTTTTGACCGCTGTTGTACTCGAAAATTGCATTTCAGTTAACTGTAGTTTTTGTACTTTAATCAGATCGTATTTATCACCCCAAAAAAATATCTCTAACTTGATCTAGTGATAGACAATTAGGTAATACCTATATTATAGAGGAAATTCAGTTTTTTCCCCACAATTACTATTTCAGTACATATGAATTTATAATTTAGATAATCGGGATATATATATGGGCCCCCTTTTTCTTCAGGGGCACCGGACTACCGCCCCCCCCTTGCCCCTGTGATAATCCGGTTTCGGGTATATCAGAGAGAGATTAGAAGTAGAGCAACTTGCATTCGCATTGATGCTTAGTCTGAGTAGGTTGAAATATGGTTGAATATCCTTGGTTGAAATATCCTTGTACCGATATTATCCTCATACTTTCCAGCACGTTGCGGCGTGCGTAGGGGGGGGGGGCGCCCACCCTGGTGACAACTTTCTAGGGGCGGTTAAATCCCTATCGTTGGCCTATTTTAAAGAGATTAAAATGACATTTTTTATTCTTATATATTAATATCGGACGGAAAGAAATGCAAGCAATTTTTTTAAAAACTATTTCTCTTTTCGTTTATATTATCATGTTTTCCCTTCCTTCGGCTTGCAAAACTTTTATAAATTTTTTTCCTCCCCATCATTTTATCTTGCAGTTAGGTTCCTATTCTAAAATTATCTTCGCCTGTTAGACGTCTTTTCATTTTTTTTAAAAATCCACACTGGATATACATTAGGGGGATTATGGTTTAATTTTTCTGTAAACAGGGCGACCATAACGACTGTAGTACTATCGCTAAAAATTATTGTGGAAAAGTACAAACGGATAGTCGTCAACAAATTAACTGTTCAGTAATTTAAAATATAAACAAAAAATAAGACGTCTATTAACCAACTGAGATACTATAATGAAATCTAAAAATGCACACACGGTAATGTTATTGGAAATATTAGGCAAATAATTATAATTATCGTTAATATAATCTTGTTTTCATTAATATAAAAATTACACATATTTTAGAGACTTGAAATTGACGTTAAAGTAAATAGTAGAGATTTAATAAAGACGTACTATATCCGCTTTATTCGTAATATTGCTATTAGGTGTACCGGGAAATAATGTCATTTACAGTAAATTCAAACAAATAAGTTCTTAATTACCACAAAGTTCTGCCTAAACATAGGATTTGTATTTTTTATATTTCAACGTAAGATACGGATTTTTTTTTTTTTTTTTTTTTTTGAGAGAGAGTTGTCATCGATCCTTTTTAGAGAACTAATTTCAGAATGAAAATAAATTTATTTTTAGGTATTCGCGGGGGCTGTATTTTACATCAAGAATTTTATCGATATTTATTTTTTTTTAGAGAGGAGGAATGTGTGAAAAGAACGTTCTGGTTGCCTACCCCCCCCCTCCCTCCCTTCCGTTCCACAAGTTACGAATATGGATATTATATTATATATACATATGTATAGATATGCTGGACTTCCATGTGCTTTCTATCACTCCAGATTGGTATGTCGATTTTTCAGCGCTTTTTCAATTATTTTGATATCTTATTGTTTTCCTTTTTTCCTTATTTATAGTACGATAGAGCCTAAAACGTGTGGAGTGAATATCTCTTTTGATATGCCACACAACCGAAATCCTACTATTTTGTTTGTCTTTAATTATAATCTACTGGTTATGGCTCCTGACGATGGTGCCAGTGGTTATAATTCCCGTTCCATTCTCATTTGGCTCAGCATCTATTTTTTTTTTTCCACTTGTGGTTTGTAATTCTTGCTTCTGCTGTTATATATTTTTTCATGCGGGGTATGTCATATTTGCAGAATATTTTGTGTTTTACTTATTAGTTATATATATACAGGGTGATTCTCTACTAGACTGCCGAACTTGGAGGGGTGTAGGGGTGCAGAGACGGTTCAGAAAAACATAGTAATATATGGGCGGAAACGTCATCTTCATGTGCCTATTAATAATCCCTTTGGAAGAAGTGTTGAAGTGTGCGCCTCATTTCTTAACCAAGTTTCATAAACAATGGGCTTTCCTCAGACAATGGAAAAGAAGAAAAGAATGGAAAGAAGAAAATATTTTGTTATGCAAATATTTATAATAATAAAATAAAAGCAACTAACAAGCTTGTAATCATATTTTTACATTGGCGTAAATTGGCATATAACATTGGCGCGGTGCTAGGGCAAACTGCTTCCTGTTGCAGAAAACATTTTCGGAACAGAAAAAGCGGATGTCCTTCAGAAAGATTCCCTCTTTTTCTTGGAAATCGGGCGTCCAGTTTGAAGGTCAACAGATATCCTAATTAGTTGCTCCACGTGCTTGAAATTTTTCAAGGGGTGCGACAGATTCTTTCCCTTAGGGATTAGCCCCCCGCCCCCTCGTTGTTCCACAATTCTATGGTTGTTCCTTTCAGGCGGAAGCATACTCGCATACTAGCATACTCCATCGTAGGATAGGGGTGGAACACCCAAGAATCAACAAAGATGAAGAAAAAAGTGACGGGGACGGGAGGGGTGGGGGGTGGGGGGGGAGTTACTGTATTTTCAGACAAAATGATGCGTCTTGTGGGATAAATTTTAGAAATGATCGTAATATGGAAATTTGACAACGTGAAAAAAAACTGGACATTTTTGTCGTTTTCTGAACACTTGTATATCCGAAAAGGTGTGGGGAAAAAACGCCCATAATTTTTACTAAATATTGGACATAAACATTATTCGTTTTGTAATATACACGAGAAAGGTAATTGGATCTTATGTCCAAATTCTTTTTGTTTTGGGGTAAAAGGGTGAACTTTCAGTTCAGTAGGTCTGGGAGTGAAAAACCTCTTAGAAAAGCTATTGTTGTTAGGTTTTCCTAAGCATATAACATATGAACCATAGCACTAGCGTCGGGGGGGGGCACAAGGGGTCACGTGTCCCTCCCACCGTGCCTCCCCCAACTTGCGTCTCAAAAAATTTTTTAAATAAACATTTGTTTGAAAATTTGAAAAACTTTCGTTTCCTGCTCTTATATTCGATATGTGCCCCCCCCCTCCCTCAAAGCTTTCCTGTACCCCTCCAAAATTTCAGTAGGTCAGGACGCAATGATAAGCCTTCCTCAGGAAGCTATTGTTATTAGGTTTTGCCTAAGCGTATAATACAAATGAGCCACAGGTTTTGCGTTGGGGAGGACGCAGGGGGGGGGGCACGTATCCCCCTTTGCCCCAACTTCCTCTCAAAATCTTTTAAAGAAACTTCCCTTTTCTGCTCTTAAATTCAATAGGTGACACCTCAAATCTTTCATGTGTCCCTCCAAATTTCTGTTGGTCTGGAAACAATGATAAGCCTTCCTTAGGAAGCTACTGTTACTAGGTTAGGTATTGTTTTAAGCGTAAAATACATATGAACCATAGACGTAGTGTCGGGGGGGGGGTACAAAGGGGGGCACGTGACCCCCAGATAGAATAAACAAAAAAGTTACTTTATGGTATCGAATAAAATTTTCAGAACATTAAATGTAAATACATACCAAATTTTACTTTATATACAGCCCTCTTACAAAAATTCCCAATAAGTAAAATGCGCCCCCATACATTAATGAGGCGATGTACAATCGCCTCATTAGTGTATGGCTCGCCGACACTACGTCGATGTTTCAGCCTTTCTCATAAAAACGCTTGCTATATACTATACGCGCTATGTATATATTTGCTTCTTTTAAGTAACAGTAGTAATGTTTAAATTGAATATTTTCAAAATTAAAAATATATATGTAAATTTATAATTATATAACATTCATTATTCAAATAATTATTATTTAAAACCGAAGAACAAGCAAGATAAATTACCATGAATCAGAATAAACCCTTGCACTTAGAAAAAGAAAATCAGTAATCATAAGCGATATTTTATTAAGACTGAAGGTCAGAGTAATTATGGCGAACGTGCATGTTAAATGTATGGGTCATATATTCTGTTTTTGGGTTGTTTGGTAGGTGAGAGATAGTACTTAAGATTTTCGAAACTGCTTCAGCTTGTTGCTGAATGACTAGTTCTGGTCCTTTTCCTAAGAATCCAAACTAATTAAACGATCAATTTATTAAATTAATAATTAAGTGATTCAATTATTTTTTATTTTATTATTTTCAATTGAAGGTCCACAATTTATGCATAAAAAAGAGCAAATTTTGTGTGTGTAATCTATGGCAAGCCTACACGAAGGGCATCTGCCTCATGTGCCTACGTTGGGGGGGGGGGGGAGAGTTGTGCCTTGGGTGGAGGACAAGGACAAATTCCTCTTGTGCAAGGCTGTCAATTTAACTAAATGCATTTGTACAGTAAAAGATCATGTATTACTCGTGTGAATATTTTATACTGTGAGAAATTCTGTTGTACTTTGATTAAAAAAGGTAAATGATAGCTCCCCCCCCCGCCCCTCTTTCTTTCTTTCTTTTTTACTTCCTTGTACGTAGTATAAGGAAGTAATGTGATCCCGAAAAATTTTGGGGGCCAAATTTCGACAAAAAAAAGCGATTTTGACTACCTCTAAATTTAATTTTAAGAATTTTTTCGATGCATCTCATGGTAGGCTAGCATGCACGATCATATTAACGCGTCTGCAACTCATTTTGACCAGCGGCGAGTCTATTGTGGTCAGTTTTTCCATGCCGTCTGTACGTACGTACGTATGTATGTAACTCGCATATCTCAAAAACTATTGGTCGTAGAATGTTGAGATTTGATATTTAGGATTGTTCTATGATCTAGTTGTGCACCTCCCCTTTTGGTCGCAATCGAATGTATAGTTTATGTACAGGACCGCCCAAGACGAAATACGATCTCGAATAATACATTAACGCTCTCTATGTGGGCACGACGAATATTCATTCGAAACTCGCACCGATCATAAACTCCAAAAAACTATTAGGCGTAGAATGTCGAAACTTCATATTTTGGATAGTTGTAACATCTAGTTGTGCACCTCCCCTTTCGGTTCCATTCGACTGGATAGTTTATCTACTGAACCGCCTAAAAGATTCGAAATACATTACGCTCTATGGGCCGAAATTCATCAAAGCGTTTTTTAGAGGTATTGGGCTATTTCAAACGACTCAGAAGTGATACATGCTGTAAAGAGTTAGAAAATGAATTTCTCCATTAAAAAAAGTGTCTTTATCATTTACAGTTCTGCTACAGGAACACTCAAAAGATTTCCAATACATTACGGTCAATGGCAATTTTAGGGGCATTCATCCATTTCAAGCACAATACCGTCCTACCACATAAGTTAGGTAATGGTCCGACCACGGTCACGTGCCTCCCTCAAGAACTATGCCAAAAGTCGCCAAGCTTGGCGACTTTTCGTGTACATGTGTGCATATTTAACTCTCAAATCTCAAAAACTATTATGAAATTTCATATATAAGATTATTGTAACATCTAGTTGTGCATCTCGATTTTTGGTTCCAATCTACTGGAGAGTTTATTTACAGGACCACCGAAAAGAATTTCAGTACTTTAATGTCTATGGACATCTTCAATATAATACAATTGTAGACAGTCATTGTTTGGTACATGCCCAAAATCTCGCCGTCTGTCCTCGACCTTGGCGAGTTTTGCCGAAATGTCGCCAAATTTGGCGATAGTCAGTCATTTGGTCCATGAACAAAGTATCGCCATTTGCCATCGCTCTTGGCGAGTTTTGGCGAAATATCGCCAAATTTGGCGATAATTTGTCATTGTTGGTCCATGCTTAAAATCTCGCCAAATATCGTCGACATTGACGAGTTTCGCCGAAATATCGCCAAATTTGGAGCCAAAAATTATTTCGTATTTTGTATAACTCTAAAACTTTAACCCGTAGAATTTTGAACTTTTGTATTTAGAGCTATATTATAATATCTAACTGTTTTCAATATCTTTTTTGACAGCAATCGACTGGGAATTTATTTACAGGGTGAGCCAAATGACTTTAAATACATTAAGGTGTATGGATGCATTCAATTCATTGAAAGTCTGTGTTCAATGACTACTTTGGCTATCCCCAAAATCTCGCAAACTATCTCAAGTTTGTCGGCTTTTGGAGAAATATCGCCAAATAAAGTGTCAGAAGGAAATCATTCAAATTGAACTCAGCTTGGCGATATCGAAATATTTGGCTAGAAATCGCTAAACCTTACTATTATTGATATTTTATCTCTTTCAAACAAATAAGTTTGAGGAAGTGCGTAGAAAACATTTTTGATTTAATAGACGTGCAAGGAAGTCATGTGTTGGACACATCAGATTTTTTGAAAGGAAGGAAGAGTTTTTAAATATTTGAAATCCTGTGCATTTTTATAAAGTCTCACCTTTAAAAAAGCAGAAAACCTACCCCGAAAAAAAAAATGTGTGGGAACCCATGGTGACATTATTATATACATAACTATTCGCAAATATCAGATTACCTTTTAAATTTAAGTCAAAGGTACATGGCTATATCTCTCATTTAATGAATATTTTGATACTATTTAATTTACTTTTTTGTACTGTCGTTTATACACTTCATTACTATTTAGATGTCACATAAAACTGGGAAACAAAAATGATTTAAATATTTTGTGGAAAAAAAATCAACTGATTACGACTTCAAATTTTATTAAAATTTAAATAACTCGCTTGAAATCAATTAAGTTTCTATTAAGCCCTTAAGAATTTCATTTCAAATAATTTAGAATATTTTGTTTAAGAAAATCTCAATAAAAGGATTGTATCTTTTCTAAACAGAATAATTGGTATAAAAACTAATTTTTAGAAAGTCTGATAAAATATATTTATTATACCATAACTCTGAAATGTTTTTGCAGGATATAATATAATCTTAAATGTAAAATGTGTGTAGATGTATTTTGTGAGTTTGTTTGTTGAACAAGTCTTCCGATCTCAAAATACCCTCAAACTATCTCTGACCGTGCTTTGTCCAAGGATTCTCCCTGTCTAATTCGTGGAATCGGAAAAGAATCGCTTTTTTCTGCCCACCGGAAGGAACTTACTGACCTGGCTTCTGTACTCCAAAGCAAAAGAATTTGGGGGCAAGTCTACATTTGATTGAATACCATTCTCATATTTAATACAAAGCGAAATAAGTTTATGTACAGTATTTAAATAAAAATTATTGATCTGAGAGAGGGGGGGGGGATTCTTTTTTTCTGGTAAGCGTTTTTTCAGGTTGGCGTTTTTTTCCGTTCGCGTTTTCTCCTACATTTTAATTCCCATTCACACAGACGTCTACTTCATAGTGATTGATTGGGCTTCAGAATTTCCAATATTTTCCGAAGGAGGTTGAGCACCCTCAATAGTTTCATCCTAGAATGACAAAAGTCTCTTATTAATGGCCAATGAAAATATTTTAATGAAAATAAATCCAACCAAATCTCTGTAATCGATGAGACAATCTCCCCTCACTGGAACACGTTTGGACGTAAAAATCTGTGAACTTGTTAGGAAGTGTAATCCACCATTGAACCCAGGTTTAATTTGTTCACTCCCCTCACATTACCAAAAAAGCGCAGTGGACTCTCCTTCTATGACCAGTGTTGTTTCTCATCTTGCATCTTTGAATGCTCCCTGAGACCCAGTGCTGTACTTGCGCAAGCGCTCCAGCAGACCATTCAAGCGTAGCATTCAAGGACTCATTCGAGAAAACAGCACTGCTCACAGAAGAAACAGGACTGCTCACATTGTCTCTTTTTGATGATAAGAATGAACAGGTTAAACCTGGGTTCAAGGTTAAAAATGAAAACCCTCTCTCATACTCTAAACGGAGGGGCTATAAGTATGCTTCGGTATACTTATCCCCCCCCCCCTTGAAAGATTTCTGAATACACTATTCCGTATTGCGGCTATTTAATTTAATCAAAATTTTATTTGCGCAACTGTCCTAAGTTGTGAATAATTTCTAACAAAATTCAAAGCTTTATACATGGGCGCCGCCAGAATATTTCCCAGGGGGGGGGGGCAAAGACTACTTAAAAGTATGGTTACCATGTTGAAAAGAACAAAACAGCAAGGGAAAAAACTGCATACAAAAATCTAGGGGGGGCAAGTGCCCCCCTTGCCCTATGCTGCCGGCGCCTATGGCTTTATATACAGTAAAGCACCGTTTATACGCTTCTCGTTTATACGATTTTTTCATTTATACGTGTCCCGCAGTGGTCTGGGCGCTAAACTCTGTTTCCATAAGAACACGGCCAGTGAAGCAGCATCCGGCTTGGCCGGTGCTTGGGAGGGTCAACTCCCTCTCGGCTCGACTGCTGTGGGACCGTGTGCGCTAATGGGAGCGAGTGCACGTAAAATCCGTCGTGGCTCCAATGTCCTTCAAGTTGTTAAACGATACCCTTGGGGATGCCAATTTCAGGGGATTGATCCTTCCTCTGGAATGGGTTCAAAATGAGGGGACCCCAGCTAAAGTCGGATTTCCTCCCACTTAGGCTCATTAAATTGGAAGCCGCCCCTTCCGCTCATTGCCTATCTATATGGGGATCTGGTACCGCGCCACGGTTGCCAGAGTGCATCAGCAACAACATTTATACGCCGCTTTCATAAAGTCCCGATTCATTCCTATTTATTTAAGCAAAAATGCTTCGTTTATACGACGCCGATATCTGTTATACGTCGTTTTAAACGTCAACACTTTTCTGTCTCAGCAGCTATTTTCCTGTTTAGACAGACACTTTTGTTATATAGAATAAATAAAGGATGTATGGAGGGTTGTACCTTCAGTAACCTTCTTTTAAAGGCGCAGTTCACAATATTGAAGAGTTTAGAATTACTTTGCTTGTCAGAACACGAAGGAAAAAGCATTTCATTAACTTCATTAACAGTCTGTAATGTTTTTATTAATAAGCAAAGACATCACATCAGCTGACTAAATGATTTATTAAATTCAAGTTCTGTAACAAAAAACGCCTCATAATTGTTATTCACTCTATATTACATTAATACTAAGTATATACGGTATGTAAAGATATCTATATAAATAAAATTAGACTTTTGTCTGTACATTTCTTTGAATTAAAAAATTTTGCGATTTCTATCCGTTTCAAGCACCCGGGAATCCGATGCGACCCTAAAAAAAAAGTTTGTCTGTCTGTCATTCTGTCATTCTGTCATTCTGTCCGTGACGCTTTTTTTTGTTTAAGCATCACGTAAAAAACGACTGAAGCGAATGATATGAAACTTGGTGTCATGATAGGTGGTCACTCAACTTAAAACATAGGCGTCCTATTTTTAAAAAATCCTGATTGGATTTTGAGATTTTGCGAAAATCCTTTCAAACTGCGTAAATTTGTGTTCAAGCATCACGTAAAAACGACTGAAGCGAATGATATGAAATTGAGTGACATGATAGGTGGTCACTCAACTTAAAACATAGGCGTCGAATTTTTAAAAAATCTTGATTAGATTTTCCGATTTTGCGAAAATCGTTTCAAACTGCGTAAATTTGTGTTCAAGCATCACGTAAAAACGACTGAAGCGAATGATATGAAATTGGGTGTCATGATAGGTGGTCACTCAACTTAAAACATAGGCGTCGAATTAAAAAAAAATCTTGATTAGATTTTGAAATTTTGCGAAAATCATTTCAAACTGCGTAAATTTGTATTCGCACATCACGTAATAACTGTAAAGGTGAAAAAATGATATTTGGTGAAAGGATAGGTGGTCACTCAAATTAAACTATAAGCATCTAATTATAAAAAATCCATCAGATTTCGAGATTTTGTGAAAATCGTTTAAAACTGAGTGAATCTTTGTTCCGGTATTACGTAATAACGACTAAAGCGAATGATATGAAATTTGGTCACACGATAGATGGTTGCTCAACATAAACTATAGGAGTCCAATTTTTTAAACATTTTTATTAGATTTTGAGATTTTGTGAAAATTCTCTCAAAATACGTTTATATTTCTTCAAACATCACGTAATAACGACTAATACGAATGATACGAAATTGAGTTATATGATAGGTAGTTACTAATCTTAATTTATAGGCGTTGAATTTTAAAAATATTTTGCTTACATTTTGAGATTTTTCGAAAATCGTTTTAAAATGCTGAAAATTGGTTCCAGCATCACGAAATAAAGACTGCAGGGAATGAAATGAATTTGGGTGACATGATAGGTTGTCACTCAACTTAAATTCTAGGCTTCAAATTTTTCAAAAATGTTGATTAAATTTTGAGATTTTGCGAAAATTATTTCAATATGCGTAAATATTCGTTCCCATAATTACGACTAAAGCGAATGAAATGATATTACTTAGTTACTCTCTAACCTGTAATATTTTAACAATACATGAAAATTATAACTTCGCTTTCTTTACTTTGGCAACATACTACATCCATTCTGTGTACTCCTACAATGCTGACGAAAGTTCTTGCTTTTTGGAAAATTTCATTCACTAACCCGTCGAGGACGGGTACTTCAGCTAGTAGTACTATAAATGTACAATTTGTTTCACATTTGAGATTTTTTTTAAATCTAGCAATTGTTTCTATTGTAAAAACTAATATGAATAATTTACAATTACATAAATTTGAATTAGTATTGTTAAACCGGTAATAATCAAAGTTTTTTATTAATGTTTCATGTTTGACTTATACGTCGTTTCAGTTCGGTTCCTTGAAAAACCTATATACGGTGCTCTACTATAATTTCACAAGCAAATGAAACAACTATCCACCATACATATATTTACGCAGTTTCTGGAATACATAAATAAAAATAAATACTATATTTTCGGTGTGACATTATATATGCTTATTAAGTTTGAATTTCTTTTACTTCAAATTCCCATACGTACTAATATGGTTACCAGTGGCGTAGCCAGAAATTTTTCATGGGGGGGGAAGGGTTACGACTACTGCAACTCACATATATGTATACGTGTGTGTGATAAGGGAGTGAGGAATATACATTTTGTAGGGCAAAAAATTCCTCATGGGGGGGTGACCCCCATGAACCCCTTCGCTATGCCCTTGACGGTTACTAATATGTGTACTAATGTGGCTATATGTAACTAATTGTTATTATTTATATTAATTTCCAATAAAATAGTATTAATAAGCTAGTAAAAATATGGTAATAAAATCGCAGTCCTTAATTTTGCGAGACTCGCGAGACGTCTGGCGTCTCGCGCGAGACGAGACAAGCAATTTCTCTGCGAGACGCGAGACGAGACAAAGTGTTTGCGAGACGAGACGAGACAGAGGTTTACCACTGCGAGACGAGACGAGACAGCCCCGATTCTCGTCTCGCGCGTCTCGCGTCCATCCCTACTCTTTGAAGTACTATCGTCCTATAGCAGCCATTAAGGGGGGAATATATTTCTATTACAAGAAATGCCACTGATAAACTCTATCAGCTCTGCATATGCCAAACAAGAATATGTGGGCTCATGCGGTTTGAGTTAGAAGATCCATTACCTCAATGGTAGTAGGAAACGGACGGATATTAGGTCCACAAATATTTGTAGACTAGCTGAAGTACCCGTCCTTGACGGGTTAGTGAATGCAAATTCCCAAAAAGCAAGAACTTTCGTCAGCATTGTAGGAGTACACAGAATGGATGTAGTATGTTGCCAAAGTAAAGAAAGCGAAGTTATAATTTTCATGTATTATTAAAATATTACAGGTTAGAGAGTAACTAAGTAATATCATTTCATTCGCTTTAGTCGTAATTATGTGATGCGCGAACGAATATCTACGCATATTGAAATAACTTTCGCAAAATCTCAAAATCTAATCAACATCTTTGAAAAATTGGAAGCCTAGAATTTAAGTTGAGTGACAACCTATCATGACACCCAATTTCGTATCATTCGCTTCAGTCATTTTTATGTGATGCTTGAACACAAATTTACGCAGTTTGAAACGATTTTCGCAAAATCTCAAAATCCAAGATTTTTTTAAAATTGGACGCCTATGTTTTAAGTTGAGTGACCGCCTATCATGACACCCAATTTCGTATCGTTTGCTTCAGTCGTTTTTATGTGATGCTTGAACACAAATTTACACAGTTTGAAAGGTTTTTCGCAAAATCTCAAAATCCAATCAAGATTTTTTTAAAATTCGACACCTATGTTTTAAGTTGAGTGACCAACCATCATGACACCCAATTTCGTATCATTCGCTTCAGTCGTTTTTACGTGATGCTTGAACACAAATTTACCCAGTTTGAAAGTTTTTTCGCAAAATCTCAAAATCCAATCAAGATTTTTTAAAAATTTGATGCCTATGTTTTAAGTTGAGTGACCACCTATCATGACACCCAATTTCGTATCATTCGCTTCTGTCGTTTTTGCGTGATGCTTGAGCACAAATTTACGCAGTTTGAAACAATTTTCGCAAAATCTGAAAATCTAATCAAGATTTTTTAAAAATTCGACGCCTATGTTTTAAGTTGAGTGACCACCTATCATGACACCAAATTTCATATCATTCGCTTCAGTCGTTTTTACGTGATGCTTAAACAAAAAAAGCGTCACGGACAGAATGACAGAATGACAGAATGACAGACAGACACTTTTTTTTGAGGGTCGCATCGGATTCCCGGGTGCTTGAAACGGATAGAAATCGCAAAATTTTTGAATTCCAAGAAATGTACAGACAAAAGTCTAATTTTATTTATATAGATAGATTTTTTCCCCATAAAATTATCATTTCTTACAAAACCCGACTGTCGCATGTTGGGTTACAAGGCAGGGGATTGCAACGACCACAGCAAAAATGTCGGGTCACCAAGGTAGTTTATTAAGAATTCAGGATGTGTGTGCGTTCACGACATTGTAACAAAGAATCGTGAATTATTTCAACTTAAAAGTTTTGCCTTCAAAACCAAAAATATAGCTTCCTCATTGATATTTTTCTCAGTGCACTTGTTACCTTCACGTTCAGCGCAGTTTATAAATGTAATAAAGAATATTTATGTCAGTTATTTTCTTTTTTCCTTTCTTTTTTCTTTTCTTTTCTTTTTTTTTTTTGAGTTAGGTAACAACTAAAACTACAAATTTTAAACTATCTTTAGTGAGTAATATTCAACATAATTTTCGCGAATTCATTGCATTTCTCAAAATTTATTTTTAAAGTAATATATAAATGTAGAATACATTACTATCAGTGCTTATAGTTTTCAAATCAATATTTCTTTAAATTAAAATGCAGTTTGATTTACTGTATATCCCTGTATAACTTAGTCCGGTCAAATTAGACCAAAAAATAGGAGTGAAGGTACAAAAATTCGCACCCAGCTCAAAGTTGGTAGAATTGTTCAAAACACCATCATAAATGAAATCTAAAAAGTCCTCCTCGATCTGATACCTGGAAAAAATTTTACTCGGAGTCAAAGGTCACAAAAACGGAATTTTCGCGATTTTCAGCAAAACGGTAAGTTTGATCATAAAATTAGTTCCGACAAAAGTTGTAGATCAGATATTTCTCGATAAATAATGTCTAAATACTTTTTTTCCTAAGAGCCACCGTTTCTGAGATATAATGATTCAAAAAGTTGGAAGAGTTGTAATCGTCATGATATACACACGTTTCCAAGCCACCTTTGAGGTAGTGTACTTAACGTGTTTTTTTTTTTTGTTTTTTTAACGTGGTTTCCCCGGTTGGCCTATTCTATGGATCTGTTGTGATTCTGTTTAATTGAAACTATTGAATAATAAAAGATATTGGCAAGGGTTGAAAATGATAAAAGTGGTGTAAATTTTAAAAAAATATATATATAGGGAAATTTAATCATCTGATTCGTAATTCTCTAATACTTCTGCTTCCTCTTCTTCTTGTTCTTCATGTTTTTCTTCTTCTCCTTGTTCTTCTTCATCCTGGGTGCAAGTAAATTGCCTCAATAGTGATACATCGCGTGTCTCCTCGTTGGTATCAAACGAATCCTCAACTGTTGGTGATTCAACATTGGAGCACGACCGGCCTTGACAATTTGTAAATGCTAGAGAACAAAACAGTACAACAGTTTTGCAACCACATTTAGCACTACATCCCTTTTTTACAGTTTCAAAAAATTGTGTTTAGAAGTTTTTCCGGCGCAGGTGGGACTAAAGTCTGAACTGGTTCTAATGTATTGCCGACCAACTTCCAACCCCTGTCTTTTGGGTTTAGATAATAACCAAGCCACAATTGAACTTGGTAATATATCCGTAAAAGATGCTGATGAGCAGCCGCTCATGTAATAATGATGCTGATGTCATGATAATTGAAATAGCAATAGAGGAATTCAATTTAACAAGTACAACTATTGTTGTAGGTGAACATGTAGTCTTACTTGTATTACTCAATGTTCGAACCCAATCGAAAAAGCTATTTTTTTTTTAAACCTGGAAAAGCTCAACATCAATCGGAAATATATTCATCGAAAAGTTTATCTACTTTTGCAAAGTGCCAAAATCATGTACTATTTTCACACGCAATAACTGGCTTTGATACGACATCTGCATTTTTCAGGAGGGGTAAAACAACAGCTTTTAAAATGATTGAAAAACAAGATTTAGTTCCTTGATATGTGCTGAAGTTTTTAAAAAGAGTAATTCAACTCCACAAGAAGTTATAACCGACGGAATTTGCTTTCTTCTCTCTATGTATGGAGCTCCGAAAAAAAAACTACGTGCCTGGATAAGTTTCGATATGCATGTTTCGTTAAAAATACTCGAAATAAAAAACAAGTGCTTGTCTTCGTCCAACATCAGCGGCTGCTCATCAACATCCTTTACGGGTATATTGCCAAGTTCAAGTGTGGCTTGGTTATCAGCTAGATCCAAAAGACTGGGGTTGGAAGTTGGTCGGCAATACATTAGAACCAGTTCAGACTTTACTCCCATCTGCGCCGGAAAAACTGCTAAACACAATTTTTTGCAACTGTAAAAAGGGAGGTAGTGCTAAATGTGGTTGCAGAAAAGTTGTACTGTTTTGTTCTCTAGCATGTACAGATTGTCAAGGCCAGTCGTGCTCCAATATTGAATCACCAACAGTTGAGGATTCGTTTGATACCAACGAGGAGACATGCGATGCATCACTATTGAGGCAATTTACTTGCACCCAGTATGAAGAAGAAGAACAAGGAGAAGAAGAAGAACAAGAAGAAGAACAAGAAGAAGAGGAAGCATAAGTATTACAGAATTATGATTCAGACGAATAAATTTCCCTATATATATATATATATATTTTTTTTTTTAAATTACACCGCTTTTATCATTTGGCCGGTTAATTATTCAATAGTTTCAAATTAATTTAGAAGTTTCAAATTAATAGTTTATTATTCAATAGTTTCAAATTAAACAGAATTACAACAGATCGGTGGAACAGGCCTAACCTCAAAGGTGGCGTGGAAACGTGTGCATATTATGACGATTAGAACTCTTCCAACTTTTTGAATCGTTATATTTCAGAAATGGTGGCTCTTTCGAAAGAGAGTATTTAGACATTATTTATAGATAATTATCTGATCTATATTTTTTTTCTGAACTAATTTTATGATAAAACTTACCGCTTTGCTGAAAATCGCGAAAAATCCGTTTTGTGACCTTTGACCCCGAGTACTTTTTTTTCCAGGTATCGGATCGACGAGGACTCATGATCGATGAACAATCCTGCCAACTTTGAGCTGGTTGTGAATTTTTGTACCCTCGGATATCTAAATTCGCCGGCCTAGCTGGAAATATAATTTTTTGTTAATTAAATTTTGTATAATATCACACATGAGAAAGAGTCTGACCCTTGTAATATAGTACCTACACATTTAAGAAATCGTTACTTTTTTCATTATAAATTATGATATAATACGGAATTTTCCACTGATTGAAAAGTTAATCTGACTTTTCTAGTTCACAATATGGATTGTATACTCATGAATTCAACATGAATGCAAAATTTATAAAAATTCTAAACAACGCTAAATGAGAAATGACTGTCTATGTTAATGATTTCCGGTTGTTTTGAAAGTTACAGGTTAAATTAAGGGTGACTTTTGAAATATGAAATTGTGGATTCTACATCACAGTAGTTACACGCTTAATCCCAAAGAGCGAAAAAAAACGATACATTGCGGAGCGATCCGTTTCCATGGAAACCTACCAGTATTTCCGCGAAAGTGCTCTTTAAGTAGTCTTTTTTCTGAGAATTCCCGTCCTCGCTTCCTCTTTTTTCGGAGAATTCTCCTCCTCGCTTATTGCTATATTTCGCTCCTCTCTTGTGATCGAAAAACGCTCCTAAAAGAGAAGCTCACTTTTGAAAACTGGGCCAAAAATTGCTCCGACTAATCGAATTTCGCTCGTTTGGTTTAAGCGTGTACATTTGCACCCTAGAACATTAACAAATTTTAATGCTCTCTGTACCCGGATTATTAGTTAAAAACTGTATTCTCAATTTTTTTAACGTACTCGGTATGAGTCATTTTCTCCCCACTTCCTCTCACAGTCGACTCAAAATACAAAGATAAAATCTGAAATAAAATGTTGAGTCATTTTTATAATTTCACTTCAAAGAATAAAACACTCTTCATAAAGTTGTAACTTACACATCCATGAAACGCTGCAAGAGCCGAACAAGTTTTTACCTCAATTTCTACTTAGAGCCTTACCTTTTGATTGATTCCTCGGCACTTTGTGTTTAAAACATTGCATAAATGATAAATTTATTGGTAGTATTTTAACAAGAGTTTCTTTGTTAAGCTTTGTTAAAATCATTCTATAACTTTTCAATCACAATTTCTTTTTATTTCATTCGTGATTTCAAGACAAATATCAACATGGTTCATGGTTATATTTACAACGATAGGAGTAGCATCGTTGAAGGGGGGGGGGGGGTTACAGGTAATCGCATGCTCCTTCAAAATTGTTTAGAAATTCATGAGTTTTAAAGACCTTTTTTAATCCTTAAAAAATTACTAATGTAGAGTTTGTAAAGACTTTCTATTATTACTCTTGACTATGATAAGTAATTACACTCAATATTGGATTTAGTAATAGATTAGAGCTAGCTACATAATAGTTCATTTTTTTCTGTTAGCTTTCTGCCATAAATCGGAGTAATGCACGCTGCTTTAGTGTCTTTTAAATTATTAGATGAATGCTTCTAAAACTTACACTTCTAACTATAACCATTTATATACTTTATTGATATTCTTGCTCGAATTCCAATAAAATAAAAATAAATGACAATTTATCGATGACGTATACACGATTTTCATAAGGCTACATGCTTTAGTAAATATCAATAGGCCGTGTAAATATCTGCAGCAAACAATGCATATTTACGACAATTACAGCACAGAAATAAGACTAACAGACAAATTGAAATCGTTAACAAGGTGCTAAAAAAATTACAATTCAAACCATAATGGAGAAAACACTTGGCGCAGTTCAAACTCGACTCGCATTTGGGGTAACGAAAACGCAAAATAAAAGTTCTCCTATTCTTGCTTCTCTGGACGCCCTAAAGGCACTTATACCTTATCAAGCTTGAGAGCATTCCCATAATCACCCAGAGAACGGCCGAGAAAAATGATTTTGTCTTTAACATAATAATGCCCTAATAAATTCTTTTAAAAAGAACTTGCTGAAATATCTCCGATGATCGGCCGAGCAGCGGCGAAATGTCATCCATTCGAGTGCTCCCACTGGTTCCTGGCGAATTGCATTAAGGCTGCAGCCATCCATATACAACGACATTCGCAGATGTTATTAAGTGAACAGCCTATTTAAAGGGAGAAGTGAAGAATTGTAAGTACCCTCTTATATCAGGAAGACCTGACAATGATGAGTATTTAATTGCCCACCCCCGTTTCGAAGAAAGAGCCAGATTCTTTTAATGTTCCCTAATGTACGGATTTTATTAGCTTAGTGAAGTGGACCCCCACTCGTTCACCGCGGTCATAACGAATTTCATGGAAAGCTTTAATACTGATTTCTCGGCTTATTTGTGCTTTATTGAGCGAACACCTCTCATTATCGCTTCAGAATAATAATTAAGACTGCGTTTTATTAGAGATTGTGAGGTTTGAATTCGGATTGATATTATATTTTCACTATTGTGGCAGCCGGCCAATGTCCAAGTGGGAAAAAAACGAAAAAAAAAAAAACTGGACTCATCTGAACTGAACAGTGAATATTGATAGATGGCGAAAGTGTGAAGGTCCAGAGGTTTAGTCTACCGCACAGCTGTAGATCGAACAATCTACAGTTTTGGGCGGTTTTCTCCAAATATAACGTGAATGCTTCTAACAAAATCTGCCGCTCAAAACATTCCATTGTTTTACAAATAACCATAGTGATTTTTAGAGATCATTCGATACATTTTTTGTCTAAGTGAATTTTGAGTTTATTTATTAAATTTAGTCCTTGATAATTGTTGCTAACTTTTGCAATGCTGTTGAACAGCTGAATGCGTCTTTTCACTGCACAGTTGTTTTTCCTTGTATATTTTTCCTTGCTTTGCTCTTGCCCCTCCTCAGTATTTTCTTCCTCTTCAGATTCGTTGCTTGCATTTTCGGGTACAAACTCGCAATTTTTACATTCATATTTTCTGTACATAAACTTTCACGAGCTCTCAAATGTAGCTCTACGTCCGCAGTAGAGTCAAAAGCTTTAACCAGATCTGATATTACGGCTTCGTTTTCATCGTTTTCCTTATTTAAAAGGTGAATTGTTTCAATTCTACCAACGCCAGCTTTCATAAAACACTTTTCAATGCAGGGGGTACTAATTCTTTTAACAGCCTCTGCTATCCACTCCTCCTTTCCTTTTTGCCCGTTATCAATAGTCTTTGGTGGGAGAAGATTAACTTACCTTCTAAGAATGTTGCCCAAATCCTAGCCGCGCGTTACCCCTTTTCCTATTCACTGCACAGATACTAATGCTCTCACCAAAGACTATTGGTAACGGGTAAAAAGGAAAGGCAGAGTGGATAGCAGGAGGAGTGCAAATTGCATTGGACGAATCCAGCATACCGTATTTCTATGCAATGAGACTTGCTTGGGGAAATATTTCCATTCTAAAAAAAAAAAAAAAAAAAGTTAAGTAAATCCCGAATTTTAAGATTGAAACATTAAAAGTCTGTCCCCTAGCAAAAGCGTCCGCTAAAGGAGAGTGAAATACATTATATGCCTATCTCAAGGGACTAGGTGTCCCGCAGTGGTCTGGCCGCTAAACTCCGTTCCCATAAGAACGCGGCAAGTGAAGCAGCATCCGGCTTAGCCAGTGCTTGAGAGGGTCATCATCCTCTCGGCTCGTCTGCTGTGGAACCGTGTACGCTAATGGAAGCTGGTGCACGTAAAATCCGTCGTGGCTCCAATGTCCTCCAACTTGTTAAACGATACCTGTGGGGGTGCCGATTTCAAGTGGTCGTTGGTCCCTCATCTGGAATCGGTTCAAAATTAGGGACCAACAAGTAGAAGTCCAACCCCCTCGGATGCACTGGCACCCCTCTTTCCATGGTCTATCCATGGACACGACAACGCCAACAACAAGGGACTAGGTATTTAAAAAATGTCCGTTAACGGGGAGTTCCGCTAACGAGGAGTGTCCATTAAAGAAGATTTTACTGTATTTAATATTACAAATATTTTACCTTTATCTAATGTACTTTTCCGAACTTATATCGAAAACAAGGAACGTTTCAATATTTTGAATGATTAAAACTAACCTGCCTTAAAAAAATACTTTGCTACAACTAAAAACAAAGAAAAAAAATGAAAGAACTCGATTTGTATTTCAAATTGGCAATGGAATCTGAAATAAAGGACAGCAAAAATATCATTAAAGAATATGACAGAAATGTGCTAAAAATTCAATTTCTGTTTAAAAAGAACCTGTTTTCTTTGTGATACTGTCATGAAAAATAAAAGAGTTTATCTCACTGAATAATATTAATGATTCAATTTTCCCATTTAAGAAATAAATATTTATTTTGTTACAATGGGTTCCGAATAGATTTCTTTAGAAAACATATGAACAACTCCAAATATTCTACATATTTATCAACATTTTACATAATAAATGTTAAATGACGTTCGTCCTTAGTAAAACATCTTTAAATTGTTTATTTAAATTTGTTCATCAATCATCTTTATGAAACCTTATAGAACTATAAGAGCATAGTAACACACGCACAAAAGAAAAAGGGAATCGCCGTCATTTAAATTCTAAAAACAAGTTCTCTTATCAAATCCATTAATACTACATGAGTGATGGCGGCCATATTATTTTCCTTGTCGTTATTCAAATTAGCCTTGTAGCTAAATTGAAATAAATTAATTTTCAGATAGGGAAAGTATCAACATTTCTTACAAACGCATTCTGTGTTTCATGTTTTGGTTGTATATATAAAATATAAACGTTGGAAAAAATGAAGCAAAGAGATTAAATACATAGAGGGGAAAAAAAAAGGAATTTTTTATTAAGTTCAATATAGGCTAGGAAGCAAAAAATATATTTTTATACTTTCTTAATGGTCACTCACTAGTGGACATTTGTTAGATCATTATTGAGTCATCATTCACCTTCATTTACGAATTTACAAAATCCATTGTTTCAAAAATTTGACGTTGTTTTGATTCCAAAATTGCGAGAGAAATATGTGACTGCTTCCCAATGTGCCATTTTTATAGTTATAGAGTTTACTAATAAGACATTAATTAATGCTAAAGAAAATCAAGCTCATGTACTGCTTGATTCTTCTGCCCTTTTAGTTTATGCATAAAATTACTTTTATCGTTATAGGAAGAAAATACTTAAATAAAGTGGCCTTCCCTTTATACACACTTGAAAAGATACATACAAAAAAAGGCATAACTGAGAGTAAAATATGTGATTTACTATATCATTTGCCAATTCCTAGTTCCTTGAAAACTTGCAATTCGCATTGTAAGACGCATGTAACGGAAAAATGTACAAGCTGGACACGACAGTTAATCAGAGGTATGCACTCGAGCTTGGGATTGTTTAAAACAATAGAGCTCTCATGGTTACGGCTACAGTGAAAAATTTTCAAAATTTTCAAATGCTAATACCCATTTCTTTCTTCGAAAGTGGATCAACGCATTAAAAAACAATAAACAGCTTTGGAACGATACATGCATGACGAAAACTGGCCGCGTAAAGCATTTGAAAAGAAGAGCAATTTCAACCCAAAGTCAACAGAGAAAGAAAGTGCATTGACACGATTAGCCTAATTCACTGGAATAGACAGTAGAAATGTTAAACTGACAGAAGGGAACTTGAAAACTTTCAATTCCAATAAAACTAATTTTCCTTTCCTTTCTTGGGCTGTCATTGCTCCCCAATTTTGAATTTTTTCACTGAAACCGTAACAGTGAGGGCCAAATTGTTTTTAAAATATTCCAATCTCGAGTGCATACCTCCGAATAACTATGTCTGATATACCACCGCGATTGATTAAACGAAAAGGCAACTAGAGGTCCATATATTGGCAAGGGATTTTTTTTTTATGACCAACCTATATTTGCACATTTATACATTAGACCCTCCATAATACGGTAGATACGTTTCGTGTTAAAGGAATTCATGTTGTGTCGGGCCTCAGCTATACTCCACTTGGAGTGCGAAATGCTCGGCATAATCGCTTTAAAACTTATTTGCACTCCTTAGAAACACAATGATGTTTAATGCTGGCATTCAAAATTTATATTAGAAGCCAAAGCGTAATAAAATCAGAACATCTGTCTTATTTTACTGTGCTGTACGAGTCAGTTTTAGAGTGTTATACGAAAACGATCGCAATTCTTTAGCTGCGCCTTACGAATCCGTGTTGTATGGGACCGTGTTATAGAAGATGGTCTACTGTATATGAGACAGCCGAATAAATAAAAATTGCATGTGTGAGAATTCGCTACTTTAAAACTTATGAGCTTGAAATTCGACTCTCATTTCAACAAACAAAAAGCGGAAACACACGCAGATATCTTTCAAGTGAGCCATCGCGAATTTTACCCTTATAAAGTATTTTCTTGTCCTAAAAATTAATCAATTGTGACAGATCAGTATTCGAAACTCTGATTACGGATCACGATTAACATACTCATCTGAAGATCATACAGATAAAATCTATCGATGCACAATGAAAACACGCTTTGTGTTTATCTAGTGAAAAGTGTCGTTGTAAATTTGTCACACTTGAAAAGTTACCAACGACGGTCACAGTTCAGTCATATTCAGAAGTTTAGTGTAAGTCACGAATGCCGCTGTATTTGAAACTTTTGAAATCATGACTGCTATATATTACTCGAATGCAAATCATAAGCAGTATAGCTTAAATGCATGATAAAATATTAAACTATCTCATCATAAGAAAATTTAAAAGATTGATGTTAAATATTTAAAATAATAAAGATTTTTGTACAAAAATATATTTAAGTATCTTTTATTATAAAGCTCTTTATTATTTTAATCAAACTACTAAGATTAAACTTTCATGTAAACAAGTGTATGATCATAGTATTTTCCATCTGTCAATTGCTTCTGATTTATGGATGATAAAATAATCTCCAAGCCTTCTGTGTAACAAATGTTGCTACATATACCATAAAACATATTACATCATTGGGACCTTCATTTTAATGTAATGTTCTACGTACGTGGATGTTTACAGCGTACTCTGAAACGAGGCCACAATAATTATGTCGTGGATGATATATATTACTTACCTCGGAAATTTGAACAATTCTAATATCACCCCCTGAGGTAAATTCCAAATTTCTCAAACTAGAGTACTTAATTAATGTCACATATGTCTAGAGGTTGGGTTATGCGCCCTGTAACTGCATTTACAATATAACCAAGAAATGTTTGTCGCCATCATTTTAATTGCGTTTGTCTCTGGGAACGTATAAAGATAATGTAAATATTCCTGGCATTCCTTTGTACAATTTCCTGGACTGCATTCTAGACGTGGTAATGTGATTCAACGTGGTTAGAATTAGTGTAAAATTCGCTAATAATTACACTTTATTAAAATTTATATTTCCCACATTAAATATTCGAATTGAAATAATTTAAGCTCTGTTATAACTTGCAAATGAAGCACGACTTATGAATCTCATTCCGAAAACGCATGATCGTTGGAATTAATACATTTTTTTTTACCATAATAGTTATATTATTATGTAATGAATGACTGCAATACGTTGCTAAAACAGGAATATCTGACGGTGAGTACAAAGGCTCGAAGCAGACAAATGCCTTATATTCCATTATAGGGATCCAAGTTTTGATATTTTTCTCCTGATGAACTAAACTACCTGAGACAATTCCTCCTGTAAAGTATTAAGTAAAATATCGCCGTTATAACTATTTACAACTTCGTTTATTTATTTTCAGTTTTTTTAATCAGATAATCAAAAAATTTGTTCTGTGGATCAATTTTAATTCTATCCGTTTCTGGAATTTATTCTCTGCTTTTAACAGACTGTGTCAAAATCTGATAGTTTTTATTTTTATTTTTCTATAAAACATTCAAATAGCGAAAGTTGTCAAATGAGCCAATTTCACTTACTCTTCCACACTTTTTTAATTAATACTAATTGATTCATGAAGACTATTTATGCTACTGCATGCCAAAATAATAAGAGTTTCTCCATCATGCAACCTACTTAGTCAAGTTTTATGACAATAAATTCTTGTACACTCTGTGCATACCTTTTGTAAATAACAGTACAGATATTTTCATTTTTGCTGGATACATAATCACATATATTTATCATTATATTTATTTATATCGATTAATATCTATATTTATTTCACTAGCACATATATGTGAAATGAATACTAACATATAAATTTAAGAATATATTTCCCCCGTTTTTTTAAAAATAAGCATCAGAAGCACCCTAATTTTCAGTCGAAATTTTAAATTTAATTTTGAATGAAGATATGTAGCTTTTAGTAGAATTAACTAGAAGTTGTACTGTATGTTTGTTATCTCTGATAAGACTTTATCTTATACTAATGTGCTCTGGACACACACTTTTATAAGAATTCATAATCGTCAAAGGAACTTGCTTTATCAAGTACCCTCACGAGCTTCCTAAATTTCTAAAGAGAAAAAAAAATACTGGGTTTTTGAAAGATATGGAGCTTTCTTTTTTTTTTTATCTGAGAGCTCTCTTTCCTTTTCGAGTGTTTAAACTACGTCAATAAGAAAAGATCACTACTAGCGCGGGAGAAGTTTTACGTGATCGAGTGCCCGCTTTAAATTATCTACTCATATGAAAGAGGATTTAAACTCAATATGATGAAAAGTGAGAGCGCTTCACAATGTTTCATTGAAACAATTTAAAATTCTGGGGAACAGTTTGAATGAGGATTTTATTTGGATCTGATGCATGTTGAATCAGGTGATTTTATATCAATAACAGTAAAAATCTGTTAATAAATAAACTGAGGAAATATTAAGCATATTTTTTTGTGTTCAGTGAATAGTATCAGAAATAAATTTAACTTTACAAATGTTCCTTTAACTCTTAAATTTGGAAGTTGTTCCAGCAGAAGTGCTACTAAGGCCAGTCAAATGCATAGTGAAGAGGAAATTTACTTCATTAGTAATTATAACTTTGAGGAATCAGCTGGTGTTCTTTTTGGAGTAATCGATGTTCTAATTTTTATTAATGCTAAAAGATACTTTAGACTCTTTAGAGAACACCCAGTCGGATTGAGATGTTCTCCGAGTGCTAGGCTTTCTGGAATGACCTTCAGTATAGTGCTAGTATTCGAAAAATCACCCTGGTGGTGGCCTGTTTTTTCAGGGTCTGGTACACTTGCATATCATGTTTCGTCAGCGAAGACTTGAGGAGTATCTCCAACGAAAAGGGGGAAAAGGTTTTTAGGACCAACCGTATCGTGCTAACTGTAGGGCTGTTCAGGCATCACCTGATCATACACTACTGGCCAAAAGCATTGCAAGTTTCAGAAATCTAACCCTTTTCAAGATTAGGCCCCGTCTCCCCCGTCAAAGTTAAAAATCAATATAATTGGTATTTTTTAATGTCAACAAGTTAAATTAATTACTTCAAAGACAAGATAGCATTAAGTTAAAGAACAAAAATAATTATTTAATTTATTGAAAAAATAGCATTAAAAATATATAGTTTATTATAGAAATCATAATCCATTTTTGCTCGCCGGAATAAAATTAAATAAAAAATTAATTTCAAGTTATTCAGCAAAAAAGAGGATAACAAATAAATGCAATTGAACTAAAGATCATTTATTATGTTGCTGAACAGCCTTGACTTTGATCACTACAGCCACTCCTTTAGATATGGAATCCACAATGTTTTACAACACTTCGTTGGGTGTTTCATGGTGCCAACTTAAATTATTGGTTCCTGAAGCTCTCATTTTATCCTTTGCTGATTTTCAGATGTATTCTTTTCAGTTATACTACATAAATTCTCAAAAATATTTAAATCTTGCAAATTTCCTGTCCATTTTTTCTGGGCTTATTCTTGAAACGATGGTTAGATTTCTCAAACTCGCAATACTTTTGGCCAGTAGTGTATTTTAAAATGTCTTAATTTTACTTTGGATGAGATATCTTTCAGAACTTTTTTAAAACTTTTAAAAAAACTTTCTGCAGGCATATGGACTTATCGATTTCTTTCATTTAGGCATATCATTTCGGGGATCCTATACAACGACATTAATACCTACTAGATACAGAGTATGCAGAGGTCTTGAGCACCATATCTGCTGAAGATTAACGATGAACATCTCTATTGCAATGCTCACACACTTGTTTCTGATGTCGCTACCGTAGTATAGTATATCTATGGTCGTTATAGGCCAGTTAGAAAGTGTTGCCTCAAGCGCTATAAAATACTGGCCACCAGACACTGATTTCTCACCAGTTTCCTGAGTCATTTGTCAGGTTAAAAAATATCGATTAAATGAAATTGTAAAGTTTCCAATCTGTTGAGAATTAATTATAGGAAGACAGGACAGCTACACTGAACGTTTGTAAAGAGATATTGCAAACCAAATAGACATTTCAGCGAAAAATTAAATTAACAGTATATGTGTGCATTAGTTTTTAAATGGCGTCCCTAAGCTTCTTTTAGTAGTAATGGCACTATATTTTAGTTATTATTATTAGATAATCACATTATTTACAAAATGACGTTTATATGATAATTACGTTAATATTCATACAAATTACTGCATTTGTTGACGTTGAAATTTAAAGTACTCAGCATGCTTCTTTAATTTACAAAATATGAAAACATTCCTACACTATATTAACATTTTATTGTTATCATAATTGTATATTTAAATGATCAAATTAGTTGTAACATTTCTCTATTAAGGCATTTATAGTGCCAGAGTTGTTTCAGGTTAATACTTATAAATCAAGCATTAATCTAACATAACATTGCAATGATACTATATTTTTGTTAATTATTTATTTATCTATTTTTGTAATATATTAAAAGAAATTAACAATAAATGCATCTAAACATCAGGCTATTTTTAATTTAAATCTCCATAAAAAAAACTTTAAAGTGTCACGCACACGTACCATTAATTTAAAGTTTGCTATCTCAGATAAGATTTAATGTTTCCTGAACACACTTTTTATTACAGTTCATAGTCGTTATGGAGCTCGCTTTATCAAATATTGATAGAGAGATTCCTGTGCTACACAAAAAAATAAATAGAAAAAGTGTTCGGTTTTTGAAGATATGAAACTTTTCTTTTTATCTGGATGGTCTCTTTTTCTTCTCAAATGTTTAAAACTATTGAAAAGGGCATTAAAAGGTATACCTAAGTTATATGTGATTGATAATACGCTTTAAATCACCTACACATATATAAAGGAACTTACACTTTATAAAACGTAAAGCTGCATAATGGGTATTACATTAAAATAAATTTAATTCAAAGTGGCACTCTGGGAAGAGGTATTTATATCCATTACATGATAGATTTGGTGATAACATCATGGTGTAACCAATAACAACTTTAGGGGACGGTGGATTTCAAATATAGTCATGAGTTAATAAATGAAATTTCAGCACACAACCTAAAAATCTGAACGCTCCTACTAACTAATGAGAAAATTTGGGTTATGATAACTCAGAACTAATATGTAATTTAGGGGTGGCGCCCTTAAATTACCTATTAGTATCAATAAGTATCTGTATATCTAAACACTAAGGCAGCTAGAAGCAGATTCTTGAAGACGCATTTGATACAGTTTCACCATGCACATCTTTTCCCCGACCAATCATCAACCAGAATAAAGCCTGTCTTCAGATATAAGTATGGCATTTTTTAATACATTACGTCAGTTTCACGTCAAATTAAATGCACGAGAAAGAATTAAGTCAAAATGTATTTCTTAAAGTTCATAAATTTTAAAATCACTAATACGATCACTTGGATTACAGGACTGTAAAATTTCAAATGATGCGTTTATCCGAAATGATATGCGTAGCTGAGGTAATTTGGCAATTTTCTTCTGAATATTCTTCAATATGATGAAGTCGGATTCAGAATCAGTGGATGCACAATCATATCGGCAAAACCCCGATTTCGTAACGTAATTCGTAACTAATAATTACTACTTTTGATTTGAAAAAAGAGAAGTGATTTGAAAAATGGCATTTTGGCACATGTATATACAGTCGTATCTGCAAACAAAGCAGATCTATAACACATGTTTACCAAAATATATAACCCATAATAAAGACACAAGGAACTCCAATCTTAGTAGGGGCTAATGCCTCCAAGGCAGAGGCCCGTCATTGGAAAAAAATATTTTATTTCATTTCATTTGTTTATTTTGTGATAAAGTTTTAAATGGTAGGATTTTATTTCACTTGATTGATTTTTTTTCTCCCACAGGGTCACCCTAACAAAATATTTTGTTGAGTTGAAACACTTTTTTTGTATTTTTAGATAATTTTAAGAATATAAGTCCACCAATATCCATAAACAAATGTGAAAAATTTTATATTCACACCGGTAAAATTCTGCAATAAATGTTATAAATAAAAGCTAAATAAATACTTTAATAAGTAGTAATTTAAAAAGGATATTCAAAAGCATATTTTCTGTTCTCAAACTATGGAAGAAAATCATAAACTCTGCCGTCTAAGAATTTATAGTAACTTCAATGCAATCAATATCTAAATATTTGTCTTTTATAAGAAAAATATACCTAGAAAACATGAATGAATGAATTTACAAAAGTTCTCCTGCACTCTGGCCATCAAAACTGAATGACTGTCTGATATTCTAATTTTTTTGGTAACGCATCAGTTTGCTAACTTTTAATTCAATTCAAGCACTTCAGTAAATCGCACGTTTTGGTCATTTTAAGTTAAACTAACTCGGTCTGAGCAGTAAATCTACTCACATGTGAAAAATATATTTATACACTGGTGTCAAAAATTAGGTTACAAAACGCTAAATCTGTATTAATTGAAGAAATACTCGATTTATTGTAACGAATTTGACACGGAAGTATGAATATTATAAGTGGAGAAAGCATACAGAACACTATGATTTAATAAGCAAAAAAAAGAATGGTCAAATGAAGACGACACTCTCTAAATAATGTGTATCCTCTTTAGCAGTCTGGCGGCTTGTGTGCTTCAACAGCCGTGCACGGTAGACATACACTATATTGGCCTTACACAATATAGAACATATCATGATCAGAGCGCTTTTTATATAAATTGTATATTAGCTGACAATTCACCCTCTTTGCATTGTTATATTGCTATATGCTTTCACCCATAATAATAATGTATTTCTGAGCCAAATTTTGTTTAATAAACCGAATATTTCTTCAGTTATTAGATTTTGTGTGCAAGTTTAATTTTGGACATCTGTGTATTTTTCTTTCTTTAAGTTATGACAATTAACATTTTTATTTTATTTTACACAAGCAAAAGAATAACGTATCAAAGAATTCTACACTCATAAATTCATAATCCAATTTCCAAATGAAAATATATTGCTGTCATAAGAAAACTTCAGGAGAATTCCTAACCGCTAATTCACCTACCAGCTGGCGTGATTCTTCAGGGAGTATGCTAATAAATTTTCAAGCTGCGAGATAGTGACAGATATCTGCTAGCTCATTGAATATAAAAGGCACTTAGATCTTCATCAGTGTAAGTCATCCTGGTAAAAAGCTTCAAGATTTTTTTTTCCTTCTCCATACTTCCTGATGCTTTTCTTGCTACCAGCTGCGTGTGTCAGGAATTATCGATTGTGACATTTTTTAAAAGAAAAGATGCTTAAATAGAAGTAATAGATATTTAGGATATATTCTTTTTTAACCACAAGATAAAGTAAGCGTACTTTATTATTATCATCGTTTAAAAACAGAACATTCTAAATTGTTAAGTAAATGTTCCTCTTAATAGAAAAGAAAAGAAAATGATAAATTCCTTTTAAAAAACTTCAGTGCTTAAAAAAATTACTGATAGCTAGTTTTAAAACAAATATCTAATTATATTGAAAACTACTTACGCAATAACACCCTTTAAAAATGTATAAAATTCTAAGATGAGGGCACTTAGTTTTATATACATTATATTATCTGTGTATTTATACACAATTACAACATAACACAATACTGCAAAATTCACTCGCTGTGATTAGATTCTTATTAAAAATATAGTTTTCATATATATCATATCCTTCAGAACATTACAACATTTGAAGACAACATTTGAGAAAAAATTAATTTTACAAAAATTGGTATGCTAATTCACAAAAATAGGTGTTGAAATTTTCAAAAATAGTTATTGAAGTTCACAAAAATAAACAGTTTTCACGAAAATCATGGATCGACCCCTGACCAAGAATTACAAAGACGATCACCTGTTGACCTGATTTGCAAAATGTTGCCACATTCTAAGCTACTACCACTTACTCGGCTAAGAAAGAAACTAAAATAAGAATCAACCCATTTAATGTATTCATACCGATTTACTGGATCCATATTTTAGTGATAAAATTAATTTTTGTAAAAAGAACTTTAGTATTTTATCTGGCAATTTTTAAAGAGCTACAAGCAGTGAGTTAAGTAGTAATCAACCAATATATCTCATGACAAAGTACTGTTAAAAGAAAAAAAAACATAGTTGAAATTAATTCAATGACTTGGCCACTATTGATTACTACTTTAAGTCCCTGCTTGACGCGACATAAAAAATCGCCAGCTTAGAGTGTTTCTGAATCCCATTATTAGATCATCACATAATATTATCACAGGAACACGGATTACCTGGGTCACCACATTTTGCATAAAGAACAATAACGTATAAGACGGTGAAGCTGAGTACTGATAGTACAAACTATTTTGGAATGGAAGGAGATAAAAAAAATATACAGTAAGTGTGGTTATGTAATGAAACTTCCCCTATAAACGCTCCAATGAGCCTCTATATCACTATACTACAGTCCAGTCAATTTAGACATCCGAGGGTATAAAAATTCACACCCAGCTCAAAGTTGGGAGGATTGTTCATAATACCATCATAAAAGTAATCTAAAAAGTCCTGATCGATCCGATACTTAAAAAAAAAAAAATTACTCGGGGTCAAAGGTCACAAAAACGGGGTTTTCGCGATTTTCAGCAAAACGTTAAGTTTTATTATGAAATTAGTTCAGACAAAACTTGTAGATCAGATAATTATCTATAAATAATGTCTAAATACCTTTTTTTTTTCCTTTTACCGTTTTTGAGATATAACGATTCAAAAAGTTGGAAGAGTTGTAATCGTCATAATATGCACACTTCTCCACGTCCCCTTTGAGGTAGTGTACTTAGCGCGTTTTATTTTTTTTTAATTTTTTTTTTTATGTGGTTTCCTCGGTAGGCCTATTCCACGAATCTGTTGGGATTCTGATTAATTTGAAGCTACTGAATAATAAAATATAGATCCTATAAATAAATTACCCAGTCGATTGCAATCAAAAAAGAGATGCACAGTTAGATGTTACAATATTTCTAAATACAAAATTTCAACATCTACCTATCTTCTATACTATTAAAATCTGTGCGCGTCTGTCTGTCTGTGTGTAGCATCATCTCTTCCGAAACAGCTGGGAGTTGAGTTTCGATCGAGGTGTCCACTTATTCGAAAAATTCCGAGGAAGGTCTTCCGCTAATTTAAATTTCGAAATTCGAATTAGTTTTGGAGATTGATAAAAAACCGCGTCAAAAACAATAATTTTTGCTCTCCGCATCTCCGCGATTGTAACCCGTGTAGTGAAAATGTGAGAAATAAGCATCGAGGTTGCCATGTTTGGCGAATTTATTAAATGATTTATACTCTTGCAATAAAAATAAAGGAATAATACTTTTTTTCTGTTTCGTATATTTGCTAGGTTATTTTTTAATTAAAATATCGTCTGCGTGGGAAATCAGAGCAGGAATTAGATATTTTTTATACGCAAAAGAAAAAGGATTTGTAAATTTCAGAGACTAAAGTGTATAACCTTATAATTTGGCGAAAAAAAATGGCTTATATGGCGATTTTGAGAAAGTGGATTCTAGTGGTTTGCACAATTTTAGGCTTGGCGCAATTTACTGAGAGCGTAAAGAAATAGTATTTTTAAAAACAAGTGTCGGTTTTACTAGAATTTAGCCTGAAATTTTAATTTTCTGTTCAGAAATAATGCAGTTATTAAGGCGATTTTAAATGATTTTCATCAAGTTAAATAAATTGATTTAAGTTAGGGAAACCCCGCCAAATTTCAGAAAATTAAAATTTTTCATTTGTATTGCTAAATCTATGCCCCGATTGATATGAGTTGGTGTTACGAGCGTATGAATAGATAATATTTTCTAATCCCGCCGAACAAGGTGTAATAAAATAGGAAGTCTTTATAAATACGAATGCTGTTAGAGATGAATGAGAATATTTTTTAAACCCAGTTAGACTAGCTGGTAATGCCTTAAATTATTGCATTTATTGTCAAGTTTAATGTGTGATTCATTTTGGCTATTTGCCATCGACTGCCGACGTTAATTACGCCAAAATTGCAGTTCTAGCAAAGTAAACATAAATAAATCATTTCATATTCTATTTTTAAAACTGCTACAGTTTCCGTAGCAACGGAATCCATTGTTGCCATGGATCCGTGTTGCCAAGTTGTTCAATTTAATAATTAAGTGAAACCACTCATTTCTACATCTCGTAAGACCCAAAAAAGT